>CM048844.1:60090544-60323044 GCA_026545765.1 Plantago major | reverse complement strand
TCTATGTATGTAACTAGTACATGTTCCTCATTTGAGGACATCCCCGAAGAGCGGAGGATTTCGTGACATTTCAATTGGTGGTCATCTTGTATTTCTAATAAGTTGTTTAATAGTTGGCATGTTGAATCATATAATATATCTCATGGGCTGTTTTAGATTGATCCTAACCGGATTTTTCTCATTTTTTCTAGTTCATTTAATGTAATTCTATCGAAATTCTATGTATGTCATTTTTCTAACTAGACTTGCTAGGAAAATCACTCTATTGGAAATCTATTGGCTTATTCAAAAATATGTCGCTACGAGTTCACCGGATATACGTCTAGCTAATAGCTAACCTAAATAATAAAATGCAATTGAAATATTCTATTCAAAAATAGTAATATATATATATATATATATATATATATATATATATATATATATATATATATATATATATATATATATGTATAGAATAATTCATCTATATAATATTACTATAGAATAATAAAAGAATAATAAAGAAAATAATACTAATAAATAATATGACATTCTATAGTAATATATTATTCTCTATTCTTTCTAATTCTCTATTAATGTAATTCTATTCTATCTCTATCTAAATTCTATGTATGTCATTTTTCTCATTTTTTCTAGTTCATTTAATGTAATTCTATTCTATCTCTATCTAAATTCTATGTATGTCATTCTATCTAAATTGATTCAATCGTGGAATCATGAATAGACTTATTGGAGGGTCCCATTCACGTGCATCCAAAGAGGAATTGAACCTAATTCGCCAATTATGAGTTGGGCGCTTTAACCATTCAGCCATGGATGCTTAGTGGGGATCCTCGTACATGGTGAATAACCAAATTCCAATTGAAATGAAATCTTTCGGATAAATCAATCCAACAAATGGATTTATAGAAATCCATACAACACATGGAGGGTATAATCATGCAAAGGTCTCAACTGAAATTCGAGTGGAGAGAGATATTGAGAGAGATCAAGTTATTTATATTATTCCGTAGAATAATACGGATCCAACCTACAATACAATACACGGAGAGTATAATCATGCAAAGGTCTCAATGGAAATCCTGGAGTTTTGAGTTGAGAGAGATATTGAGAGAGATCAAGAATTGCACTATTTCTTAGATTCATGGACGCAATGCAATTCAAGAGGGTCTTTCATTCACATTTTTTTCGAAGAGCGTTTTCTAAAACTCTTCAACCCCTAATTTTTCGCATCTTAGTTTCCGACAATTCTGTGGTTCAACAAGGAATCAATATTTCACGATCAAGGGTGTAATACTCTTTTTGTAGTAGCGGTCCTTATATATCGTAGTAACAATCGAAATTTGGTCGAAAGAAAAATCTCTATTTGAGGGGCTTCTTCCTATCCATTCCATTTTCTCCGCTAGATGGTCCGAACTTCATATGAGTTCGAATCCTATCGAGAGGTCCACTAGAGATCCGAGGTGGTTGAAGAAACAAAAGATTTTCTTTTGTCCCTTGCAGCATCGGAAAATAAAGAACTGGGTAATCTATTCAAGAGAATTATGTATTTACAAAAGATCGGTCTCAATTAATCCTATTTCATCCGACCCGGTGTGATAGGTTCGAAGGATGAACTGATTTTGATTTATTTTATCTATTCCATGACCGGAAGAGGGAAGGATACACGTTAGACCATGATTTTGCATCGGAAGATAGATTTCCGAAATGGCGATCTATTCACTCTATCAATAACCGAGCGGATCCGGTGTATCATAAGGGATTTGCCTTTTCTATTGATTCTGCGGATTGGATCAAAACCATTCTTGAATGAGGCCGAGGATGAATCGAAAAAGAAATCTTTATTGGTTCTACCTCCTATTTTTTCTCGAAGAGAATCAATCTTTTTCTCGAAGGATCGTAAAAAAGGGTCCGGATCTCTATGGAATGATTTGGATCCAAAACCAAAAAAAGTGCTATTTGCTAGGAAGAAAATAATGGAGGCAGTGAATCAATATAGATTGATCCGCAATCTGATTCAAATATATATATATATATATATATATATATACATAGGTGACAGCTATCCGCCATCGAGCTTAAATGGAGGAATGAAGCAACGAGTTCCAAAGAATGGAGGAGAATCATGTTTTGACCATGATTGAGAATTGGTTTCGGGGAAAGGAGAGAAGAAAACCCTGATCCTGGTTCGAGAAATTGGTTTGTGGGAGAAGTGGAAGATGAACATCATTGAAAGGTAACATTGCTGGCCCTACTTTTGTATTACTGGTGCTAAAAATCAATAGATCTTGCTACAGAAAAAATAAAAAAAATAAAGCACCGAAAAAAGCAAAGGTACAAAAGTCTCGGAGTGGATCTGTGGTCCTTATGATCACCGTTTTTGTGTTGGTGATGTGCACTCAGAGATCTCATTTTTCGTTGTAGAACCAGTAATCTCTAAATACAATCAAGATTAAATTTATAAGTCGGAAGTCCTCAAATCCACAGTTTATAGCGGAAAGTTGACTCGGGATGTCGTTCTCCACGGACACTTAGCATAGGAACAAGCAAATAACGTTTGAAATTGAATGCAGGAAAGTAAACAGTTCTCAAATAGAATAATCAGCTCGCAGTAAACCCTAAATTTCTTTTGTTGTAAATCAATAGCTGACAGGCGTAAAGGTTCCCTAACCTCCCTCTGCTATACTACTCCCAACTTCCTAGTTAAAATCCTACGCAGTTACCTCTAACGACAGAAGGGCATAATACTATGGTGCTCAAGGCCCATTCGGCACGAGTACCCCTACTCAGTTCACTAAAATTACTGTGTCACTCAACAGAACATCACACCACGAAGGATGTATAGAGTTGTATAACCACAATTTATGTCAAATAACCATTCCATTAACATATCCCGGTATGTAAAGAAGTAACAAAAGCAGAGTTACGGCGGTTCGCCTTTACAAAAGGAAATTAGCTACTCATAGTAACAAAGAACAGTAATCGAAATCGAAGAAGAAAGGAAGAAGAAGCTTAGTCTCTGTTGTTCTTGATGTCTTCGTGCTGCTGCTTCTAGGGTTTCCTCCTTCTGGGTGCTTGAAGGCCAGCAGGTTGGGGTTTCACTTCCCTGAGGACTGGTTCTCTCTCAAGGAGAGCTGTTGTGTGAGCTATGTGAAATCTGAGACCCCTGATGTCTTATTTATAGGTGAAATTTCGACCTCCAAACCGCCATTCTTCAACAAGGAAGGTTTAGGAAGGCGGGTCTCACGCCAACAGAGCAGCCTAGGAGAAACCAGCAGCTTCACTGCGGTCACCTGTGGACCACAGTGACCCCTATTGCGGTCCCCTGGTGGCCGCCATCTTCGATTTCTGCAAACTCGAATCTGTTTTCTTCGTTCTTCAATTTCGGGCTTCGTAACTTCGTTTCCTCGAAAAGTGGTCTTCTACAAAGTTGTTCCTCATTCAATTATCTTTGCATCGGTTGGTCGCATGATATGTTTTAACTCCTCGAACTCCGTGCAACGATCAATCCAGTGTATTTGCTTCCCTGTCCCGATTTGGCACAATTATGCCGTTTTGGTGCCTGAAATCGTGCAAATCCTCAAAACCGCGATCATGACCTACATAAAACACGCAAAGTTCATAATTGACCATAAAAAGACACAATTATTGCATCTAGGGCAATAAAAGAGGGTCTAAAAGTATGCTATATCGCACATTTCATTGTCACATCACACCCTCAAACTAGTTTCTTGCTCATCCTTGAGCAAGACAAAAACGATAATTAAGAAGTGACCATGAAATGAGCAACAAGAATAAACCACCACATAGACAAGTAGCCAGTTTCAAGGTTCCAAACTCTACTGACTCGCTTAGTTTCAGCTCCAACTTCATGACTCCATAGCAAACAAGTAACAAGTAACTATCACTCACTACAGCCAGCGGTTACAAGTGCAACCCAATGTCCTTATAGGTTTACTTCAAAATCATTACCTCGTGGTAATGTTATGCAATCCTGCTCCCAAAAGTCAAGGCACAAATCAAAGTAGTACTCAGGTTGGCTTGGTAAGTAAATCAGATAGGATAATGTAGAAGAGGGAAAGGCCAAGTATGATTAAAAGATAACAAGGTAGAATAAAGGGTACTTCAGGGGGACTTATCCTTTCGGACACCGAGATCCTTCCTTCGACTTCGTCTTCTCATAATGATAAATCTTCAACTTCTCTTCTATCATCGTAGCTTCTCCATCAGTTGCTTCACACATAGACTACTTGCTCCTTTTTATTTTTCTCCCCCTTTTTTCCTTTTTGGCATACTATTTTTCGCAGTCATTTTACTGACCCGTATGCTTTTGGTTGGCCATCATTAGTCTCTTTTAGTCTCTCCATTTTTTTTGTAGTGTCTGTTTTACCGAATTCCACACTTTTGTGCGTGTTGGTTTGGTATACATGCTATCAACGGTCATGGACACGTAGCTTTTTAGGGCCACGCCGGTATGTGGGTAGTATCTGTAACATGCCCAACACGAAAATGGTGGTCACAAGGACCATAGATCCACTGCGAAACTTTTGTACATTTGCTTTTTTGGGTACTTTCTTTTTTATTTTTTCTGGAGCAACAGCTAGTGATTTTTAGCACCGGGAATAAATAGTAGAGCCAACAAGGTTACCTTTCGATGATGATCATCTTCCACTTCTCCCCTAAACCAATTTCTCGAACTGGGGTCAGGGTTTTCTTCTCTTCTTTCCCCCAAACCAGTTCTCGATCATAATTAAAACGTGATTCTCCTCCATTCGTTTGGAACTCGTTGCTTTGTTTCTTCGTTCAAGCTCGGCGGTAGGTTGCTGTCACTGCTTTAGTAAAGAAAGCATAGGATATATGGTGGAGTTAATAAAGGCTCAAAAGGCATTCAGCGGGGTTAGCAAAAGTTATAGAAATGGATTCAGAAAGGTGAGTACCACTAATCATATTCATGCTGCTAACAAATAAAGACTCAAGGGTAGCAGTGTTCACACGGGTGCACACAGGACTTCAATTAGAGTAGAAACCAAACTCACTCATCAAAGTAGCATGGGTCGAATTCGGTCAGAGCTTATATTCAGAAAGCAGCAAAGCAGAAAGCAAATCCACCGCCCCTTATCCTAGTCATGGCTCATACTCGGAATTCTCCCACAGATCAAAACATTTTTCAGCAAGTAAAAGACCTTAGACGTAACATATGAAAATAAGACTAATACTAGACAGAAATTAAATTACAAGTTATTAAGTGCGAGTATTTAAAAGTTATTACAGACCGAGTAATTTAGCAAGTAGCAATCAAATTCCTCCCCCAAACCTAGCTAAGAGCAGATAGGAAAACTAAGAAAGTAAAGAGAAAAAAGAAAAGATACTCCCCTCTCAGTGCCGTACTTCCATGGATAAATGCGTCTAGGATGGAGGATCATCCGCTGGTGGAGTGAAGAAATCATCCTGGCTTCCATATATAGTAGTGGCTCAGTCCTGTGCTTGGTGCCGGATGGAACGGTGGCTGCGGGTAGCAAGGTTGATAGTTATGCTGAGGGTAGTTCGGATAACATGCTTCCAAGAAGGTCATTTCCTGCTGAGCTTGAAGACAACTCGGGTACGAATTCCACTCCCTTCTTTGGCAGTTAGCGTACATCTCCTCTCGCTGCCTTATCTCTTCCTGCTGGTTGGCATAGCATTGGTCCAAGAAAGCTTGCATCTGGCCTAGATCAAAAGCTCCTTGATGCTCGTTCCTCCTTTCCCTTGCTTCCTGAACCGCTTCTCGGTGTGTGGTGAACGTACGTTCAACCCTCCTTATAGTGAACGGTTCGGTAAGAACCACGTTTCCTGCACCTTTCATCTCCACTCCTTGCTCCGTGCAAATTCCTGTTATTAAACCTGAAAATGGGAGATTCCTCCTGTGGTTTCCTTTAAGCGAAATCATTTATTCCAAGATGATCCGCCCAATGTCAACGTAGTGTCTTGCCATTATTGAGTAGACCAATAATGCCTCCACTGCATCGACTCCCAATTCTCATTTCCTTGGTCGGATGTTGGCGCACACAAATTGCACCCAAAACCTAGCATAGTCATTGAGGGTTGTCTTCGGTATCTCCCTTTGTATGTCATCTTCTTCATAATCACTCCTTAAAAGCATGTGGTGGATCTCATCTTTCACTTCCTCGTAGCTCAAGTCGGAGTGCTGGGGCTCCACAAGATTCGGCCTCTTGTCCTTCTCCGGTATCTCATAGAACTTGTTGATAGTCTGAGGTCCGAATGTGAACTCGACTCCCCTTATGGTGATAGGAGGCAGCTCGCTCTCATCATCTAGGTCGTCCACCTCCAGTTGGAAGAACTCCACATAGAACTCCTTGACTATGTCGAGGTTGTAGCCTTCGAGACAAGTAGTAAAGGGTCCCCATCCTTTTGCGTGCAATGGCGTGAGCATCCAGTTAAAATTCTCTTTAGAGGAGAATTTGATTTCGATGTTTCTTTCGGGAGCTACTCCTCGGTTCTTGTTCACTTCAAACCATGCTTGAGCTCCTTTCGAAAGCGAAGGGCGAATAACACTCTTCCCGGGCCTCGCTCTCTTCTTGCTTGACTCCCCCACTTGTGCCTTCCTCATGGTACTTGATGTTGTTGATGGATGAATAAGCTAAGAATGCAATGGGTAAGTGCAAAATGTGAAGAAGGTTTTGGAAGTAAAATGAAGTTGGGGGGAGGGGGGGGAAGAAATTTCGAAGAGGGGTTTTAAAAGGGGAAGAGTGAGCTGCTTGCAGCTCACTGACAAGCAGCTCACTGACCGCAACTCCTGCCCTCTTTTTGCGACGAATCCCGTGTTTTCGAATCCTTTTGGTATTTTTATTTTTTCAAAAAGCAAACATAATAAATAAGAAATTTTCAAAGATGAATTTGAAAAAGTTTTTCAAAAAATAATTTCGGCATGGAAAACGAGAAAAAGACAAAAATTGAAAATGCGAAAGTAAATGCATAAAGTAAACGTAACCTTGGGTTGCCTCCCAAGAAGCGCTTGTTTTAGGTCTTATAGCTCGACCCCTGGTTTCTTGGTGGCTAATTTGTCGATGCTTAAACCCTCGATCCAGTTGAAGCACTTGTCCATCCATTCCCTTGTTGTGTAGCTCGAATCTTCTATCCAACGTTTCATTTCTTCTTCCTCGATCTCATCCAGCTCCGAATCTTCGTTTATGTGAAAAGTAAACTCTAAATAGTCGTCGATTTCCTCTAGACAGTTCCATTCACCTTCACTCTCAGTAGATCTGCATCTCCAGTTTTTGTCCTCCAACCCAAAGTGCTCGTCAGGGATCGATGGAAGAGTATTTTCAACTACTTCTCCTCCTGTCTCCCAGTACGGCTTGAATAGATCCATTGGTGCTAGAAAATCTTCAAAGGGACTACCAATTCTTCTTCAGTGTCCATCCACTAGACGTCTATGGTGAAATTGATCCTTGCTGCCTTTGCCTCCTCCAGAGTCTCACTCGGAGTCCCCATTACTATCCGGTGATTCGATATATTCATCGAAATCTCCCTTCTTGCCACTTTGATAATAGTGTTGGTGGTGGCCATAAAAGGTCTTCCCAGAAGCATGGTGTCATTGTCCGGGTCTTCGCACTCCACAATCAGGTAGTCCACAAGAATATCGAGCCCCTCCAGCTGAGTAATCACATTACGTACCTTGCCACAGGCAGTTGTAGTGGAGCCATCGGCAGCCAGTATGCCGGTCCTTGCTTCCACCATTCCTGTTAAGCCAAGTTTCTTGTAGACGGCGAGCGGCATCATATTCATGCTGGCACCTAGATCCAGGGTTCCTGTGGCTGTCTTCCCCTTGATTACAACATCAATGTTGAAAGCTCCAGTGTCAGGCTTCTTTACTAGAACTGGTTTTGCCGTCCCTTCTTCGACAGGAGAATCTTTTTCACACCCGAATGTTGTAGGAGAAGGTTTGAGGCCATTACCTTGCGTCCCTTCGGGGTTCTTCCATCCAGATTCAGTTGATGTGCTCAAATTGATACTTGGAAACAAGTAGCAAGCAGTTGTTGTAGAATAAACAAAGATAACCACAGAGTCGTTCGCTAAGGAAACAATTAAGCTACAAAGCAGTCGAAAGCAAATAGTCACTTGCGTAAGCTGTTTGAATTGTTGAGTTGTGAACTACTACTAACTAGAAAATAGAAAAGTAGATAAATGTTTTAAATATGAGAGAGAAGAGAACAAAGTAGTTAGATCGAGTGGTGCTAATTCACTCTAAGGAAATCATTCATACTTGTCACACGGTCGGTGTACTTAAAACATTCAATTCCAATTCAACCAAACGTTATTTCAAAATCTTTGAACTAGAGTAATCGTGGGTCGTCAATCCACGATCCTTAACCGAAAATGACTTTGAGAATCTTTGAACTAGCTTATTGGATTGAAAGATTTTTACGAAGATATTTGAACTAGACGAAACTATATGAACGAATCCTAACCCTAGAAGCAAATACGCAATCACCGTCACATCACTACCGTGTTCGGAGTGGTTTAGCTACTCATGATAGATTGAAAGATGAAAGACTTCAAGATATTGCTCATGATAAACATAATGATAATCGCATGCAAGCTCATACAATTCGACAAACAAGAACAAGAACGAATTGTAAAGAGATAAACAATAGAGAATTACCACGGTGATCAGGAATTCGATATCGATAAATCAATCAAGGATAAAACCAAGCTCTAAAAATATGTCTCAATGTCAAAAAGTATCAAATCGCAGCCTCTCTAAGAACTAGGTTAAAAGAAAGTCTGAAAGAAAGAATCCAAAATCTAATCTAATAAGGAAAAACGAGTTCTGAATTTGCTTGTCTCGCCGCAGCGGGAGATTTACCTCGCCGCGGCGAGTCTTCTGTTCTCTCACTATATATCTTCTCGCTTATTCTCGCCGCGGCAAGCTTCAACCACAAAACAAGGGAGGCTCTCGCTTAATCTCGCCGCGGCGAGCCTCGATCTCAGAAATATTGGCAGCCTCGTAAAATCTCACCGCGGCGAGATCGTCTTGCAAAATTCATTGCAGTTTCGTAAAATCTCGCCGCGGTGAGCCATGCTAAGCAGCTTTTTCCCATTTTAGCTAAAAATCATTAATTCCAGCAAAAGGAAAGCAAAACACCAAAGCGTAAAATTGTACAAAAACCACTATAAAACTAAGAACAAAGACTAACAAAGATCGTTAAAAAGGACCAAATGAGACTCTAAATTATAGTCTCATCAATTCAGTATGGTTTCCTCTCCTGATTCCTGTAACCTTGGCAGCTTCAACGATCATCATAGCTCTCTCGGTGTGACCCGGCAGCTTGTCCTTGTTCTGTTGCAGTTCCCCTACTTCTTTGGCGATTTGACCAATCTTCAGTTCCATTCCTCTCCAGGTGTTATCGGTTCTCCTAAATTTATCCTCGGCCTTGGCGATAAAGGAATTGGTCCTCGCGGTAAATTCACCCTGTTGCTTCACAAATTTTCCGATGTCTCCCATCTCCTTCATTATGGTATCTATCTTATCTTCCATGGAGGATGGCTTGAGCAGGTTTTGTGACGGCCTTGGTGGTGGTGTGGGAACAGGTGCCATAGTTGGTGGTCTAGATGGTAATTCAGGTGGGTTAGGCTAGGTCCAGTACAGTATGATATATATATAAGAGAGGGTGTTGAGGGATAAAGCTGTTTACCGGTTGGTTCCTCAGCCTCAATTTCCTTGATTCTTGCACGTAGTGTGCCTCTTCCAGTGGTGTTGGTTCCTCCAGTCCTTCATCCACAGTATCCTTCTTCTGCATCCTTATCTCAATAGCTTTAATCCTCCTGCAGATCTGTCTCCAAGGAGTTTTCTCGTTTGCTCTGACCTCCTTAGTAGCCACCCTTCTTCCTCGTCCTTTTTGCATGGAGTTCTCACTAAGGTTCTCACACACTTCCCAAATCCTTCTTGGGGGTGCATCTAGCAGGTTTCCTTGACATGCTCCATCGATGAGTGCTTGGCTGATAGAGTCAATTCCCTTGTAGAAGTTATTGACATTGTTAAACAGCGCATAAGAGTGCATAGGGCATCTGTCAAGTAGATCCTTGTATCTTTCCCACGCTTCATGGAAGGTTTCTCCGTCAAATTGGTTGAAGTTTTGGATTTGGCTCTTCAGGTCGGATGTCTTCTTCAATGGGAAGTATCTGGGCATAAACTTGTTGAAGACCTCATCCCATGTAGTCAAACCGCCTGGCTGTAGCGAGATAAGCCAGTTCTTCACCTTGTCCTTAAGGAAGCTGGGGAAGACCCTTCTTCTCAGTTGACATTTCGTGAGCCCATTCAGTGGTATACCTCCAACTATTGTGTAGAACTCCCTCATAAAGTGCATCGGATCCTCAGTTGGGTTCCCGTAGATGGTAGCTGGTTCAGATGAGTTCCCTTCAGATCATACTCCCTCGCAATCCTTTCCAGATAGATGCTTGAGGCTTGCGGTGTAAGCCTTGGCATAACATAGTCGTGCATGGGTCTGTCCTCTTCGTCTACTAGTTCCACCCTTGCGTAGTTATCCCTTCTTCGGTTCTCATATAACCTCAATCTTTCCTCAGCTATCCTTGGCCTTTCCCATTCCAGCTCTTCCCTCTCAGCTTGGATATCCAGTCGAATCTTAAGCAGTTGCTCAAGTTCAGAAGTTGCGACGTTCCCAGATGGATTGTTGATGTTGTTTCCGTCTCCACTCATGTCGCTAGATGACTCCATGATGGTAGCAGGTAGTCTTCGCCATTGAAGCTTATCTATGTCGTCTTTAAGCGGTACTACTGGTGTTCCTGCACTTCTCCTGCCTTGCATAAAGACAGACAAACCTTTGCAGATACGAATATATAATACTAGAAAGAAAATAAATAGAAATCTAAAGTTACTTGTTTTTGGATTTTTTAATAAGAAAATAAACTAATACGGGAAAGAAAATATTTTTGAATTTTCTACTGTGGAGATAGATTCTCACAGATTTTATGATTTTTTGGGTTTATGTTGTATGTAATAAAAAGACAGTGCATAAATTAAAAAGCGAAAGAAAGATTTCAACTTATCTTGGTCGATCGAAACTTGCTTGAGCGGTCAAGTGTCCCCGGCAGCGGCGTCAAATTTTGATGTGCACTCAGATATCTCGTTTTCCGTTGTAGAACCTGTGATCTTCAAATACAATCAAGATTAAATTTATAAGTCGGAAGTCCTTAAATCCACAATTTATAGTAGAAAGTTGACTCGGGATGTCGTTCTCCACGGACACTTACCATAGGAACAACCAAATAACGTTTGAAATTGAATGCATGAAATTAAACAGTTTTAATCTCAAACAGAATAATCAATTCGCAGTAAACCCTAAATTGCTTTTGTTGTAAATCAATAGTTGACGGGCGTAAAGGTTCCCCAACCTCCCTCTGCTATACTACTCCCAACTTCCTAGTTAAAATCCTACGCAGTTACCTCTAACGACATCAGGGCATAATACTCTGGTCCTCAAGGCACAGTCGGCACGAGTACCCCTACTCAGTTCAATGAAACTACTGTGTCACTCAACAGAACATCACACTATGAAGGATGTATAGAGTTATATAACCACGATTTATGTCAAATAACTATTCCATTAACATATCCCGGTATGTAAAGAAGTAGCAAAAGCAGAGTTACGGCGGTTCACCTTTACAAAAGAAAATTAGCTACTCATAGTAACAAAGAACAATAATCGAAATCTCAGAATAAAGGAAGAAGAAACTTAGTCTCTAATGTTCTTGATGTCTTCGTGCTGCTGCTTCTAGGGTTTCTCCTTCTCGGTGCCTGACGACCAGCGGGTTGGGGTTTCACTTCCCCGAGGACTGGTTCTCTCTCATGGAGAGCTTCTTTGTGAGTTGTGTAAATCTGAGACCCCTGATGTCTTATTTATAGGTGAAATTTCGACCTCCAAACAGCCATTCTCCAATAAGGAAGGTTTATGAAGGCGGGCCTCAGCCTGACAGGCCAACAGAGCAGCCCAGGAGAAACCAACAGGTTCACTGCGGTCGCCTGTGGACCGCAGTGACCCCTACTGTGGTCCCCTGGTGGCCACCACCTTCGATTGCTGCAGTCTCGAATCTATTTTCTTCGTTCTTCAATTTCGGGCTTCGTAACTTCGTTTCCTCGAAACGTGGTCTTCTACAAATTTGTTCCTCCTTCAATTATCTTCGTACCGGTTGGTTGCATGACATGTTTTAGCTTGTCGAGCCTCATGCAGCGGTTTATCCGGCGTATTTGCTTCCCTATCCCGATTTGGCACAATTATGCCATTTTGGTGCCTGAAATCGTGTAAATCCTCAAAACCACGATCATGACCTACATAAAACACAAAAAGTTGGTAATTGACCATAAAACGACACAAATATTGCATCTAGGGCAAAAAACGAGGGTCTAAAATTATGCTATATAGCACATTTCATTGTCACATCAGTTGGGCATGTTACAGATACTACCCACATACCAACGTGGCCCTAAAAAGCTATGTGTCCATGAGGGTTGATGTCATGTATACCAAACCAGCTCGCACAAAAATGTGGAATTCGGTAAAACATACACTACCAAAAGTTGTAGAGACTAAAAGAGCCCAATGATGGCCAACCAAAAACATATGAGTCGGTAAAACGACTGCAAAAACTAGTATGTCAAAAAAAGAAAAAGAAAAAAGAAAATATAAAGGAGCAAATAGTCTATGTGTGAAGCAACCGATGAAGTATTTGTGATGATGAAGGAGAAGTTGGAGAATTATCGTTGAACGAAGATGAAGTTTAAAGAAGGAACTCGGTATCCGAAAGGATAAGTCCTCCTGAAGTACCTTTTACTTTGCCTTACTCATCTTTTGATGATGCTTCGCCAAACACTCCTCTTTATTATCCTACCTATTTTACTTACCGAGCCAACCTGAGTACTACTTTGATTTGTGCCTTGACTTTTGGGAGAAGGATTGCATAACATTGCCGCGAGGTAATGATCTTGAAATACACCTTAAGGGACATTGGGTTACACTTGTAACAACTGGTTATAGTGAGTGATGCTTACTTGTTATATGCATGTTGTGGAGTCGTAGAGGTCTGAGATGAAACTAAGTGAGTCAGTGGAGTATGAAACCCTAGAGACTAGCTACTTATCTATTTCATGGTTTATTCTCTTTACTCTTTCATAGTCACTTCTTATTTATCGTTATTACCTTGCTCAAGGATGAACAAGAAACTAGTTTGGGGGTGTGATGTTACAATGAAATGTGCGATTTTGCATGCTTTTAGACCCTCGGTTTTTGGCCACGATTCAATACTTACATCATATTATGGCCAATTACCAACTTCTTGCATATTTTGTAGGTCATGATCATGTTTTTGAGGAATTGCACGATTTTCGGTGCCAAAACGTCATATTTAAGCGAAATCAAGGAAAATAAGAAAATATGCTGATTTGACCGTTGCACGGAATTCGAGGTGTCAAACCATGTCATGCGACCAACCAATGTGAAGATAATTGAAGGTGCTACAACATTGTAGAAGACCACTTTTCGAGAAAACGAAGTTACGAAGTCCGAAATCGAAGAACGACGAAAACAAATAAGAATCTGCAGAAATCGAAGCTTGGCGGTCGACAGACGACCGCAGAAGCCTCTCTGCGGTCCACTGTCGACCCCAGTGAAGGGAAGTTTCTGAAATCTGGACTTTGTTCTGGACTGTCAGGCTAGTGCCCACCTTTCTAACCTTCGATGGAGGAAACCGCTGGCCGTCAGGCACCTAGATGGAGGAAACCTTAGAAGCAGCACGAAGACATCAAAGACTAAGCTTCTTCTTCTTCTTCTTCTTCTTCTTCTTCTTCTTCTTCTTCTTCTTCTTCTTCTTCTTCTTCTTCTTCTTCTTCTTCTTCTTCTCTGTTTAGATTTCTGTCTGTAGTAGATTACTATGAGTAGCTAACTTTCTCTTGTAAAGGCGAACCGCCGAAACTCTATTGTGCTACTTCTTTATATGTCGGGTTATATATTGACGGAATAGCTCTTAGACGTAAATCATGATTATAAAACTCTATACATCCTTTGTGGTGTGATGTTCTGCTGAGTGACACAGTAGTTTCATTGAACTGAGTAGGGATACTGGTATCGATTGCGCCTTGGTATTTAGTATTATGCCCTGCTGTCGTTAGAGGTAATCGCGTAGGATATTTACTAGGAAGTTAAGAGTAGCATAGTACGAGGGACGTCGGGGGTCCTTTGCGCTTCAACCACCATCGATTCATCAAAGATAATTAGGGTTTACTTGCAATTCAATCTTTTGCTTACATACAATCTATTTACTTACGTTCTGTCAGATTCATGCATTCAATACAATATTTGCTTGTTCCTATGCTAAGTGTGCGTGGAGAACAACATCTCGAGTTAACTTACCGCTATAACCGTGTGTTTGTGTGCTTGCAACAATTAAATAAATTTAATCTTTGATTATATTTGAGAATTACAGGTACTACAATGCTTTCAAATTCTTAAGTGCACATCAATTGACTCAAGCATTAGACATTAAAACTAGAAGTTCCAATATGATAGTCAAGATAGACATTCAAAAAGCTTATGATAGACATGCAAAAGGCTTATGCTTTTGTCTTATCCCTTGTCTGGATTAATCTCATTGCTAAAGCTATTAATAATTGTCACTTCAGTGTTTTGCTAAATGGAAAATGTTAAAGGTTTTTTTAAAATCTTCCATTGGGCTAAGATAGGGAGACACTTTGTCTCCTGCCCTATTTGTATTAGCAAGTGAATACTTGACTAGGCTTCTTGTTTTCTCAAAACCCTAGTTTTTACTTTGATACTAAGAAAGGTTTTCTGTCTCCCATTTGGCATATGCTGATGACTTATTCATTTTTAGCAAGGGCTCTAAATCTGCACTTCAAAAGATTTCCTCTTTTCTGAAACACTATGAAAAGATTTCTGGCTGAAAAGTGAATGTGAACAGGACTGAAGTCTTCCTGGGTAAAAATGGTAATAAGGATTTGGTTAAAAACTTATCTGGCTTTACTGTTAAACCTCTTCCTTTTGTTTACCTGGGAGCCCCTATTTCTAAAGGTAGGAAAAAGTTGTCTTTATATGAACCCCTTATTGCAAAAATAAGGCTCAAGTTAACTGGTCGGAATGTTAACCTTCTTTCTCAGGGTGGTAGACTCACTATCATTAGGAGTGTGTTGAATGCTATGCCTATCTACATTCTTCAAGTCCTCAACCCTCCTAAAACTATTTTGAAAATCATTGATAAAATTTTGTCAAAATTCTTTTGGGGATCCACTGAGTCTGTGAAAAAATTGCATTTGTCTGCATGGTCTCCTTTATGACTCCCTTATGAGGAGGGTGGTTTAGGTGTCAGAAAGCTGTCTGAGATATGTGAGGCTTTGTCCTACAAGCCCTGGTTTAGGTTTAGGGAGCAACTTTCTTTGTGGTCTAAGTGTATGGCTATTAAATATTGCAAAAAATCTTTTCCTGATCATATATCTCTGAAATTATCTGATTCTATGTTATGGAAAAGGATGATAATTTCTAGAGATCAAGTGCATAGCAATTATTTTTGGAAAATTGGTTGTGGTCAAGTGTTTTTCTGGCATGAAGAATGGTCAAACTTGGGGATTTTATCTGCTTCTGCAGTACATTTAATTGAGGGCCCCAGTTGGTGCATGAATTTGGTAATCTTAATCAATGGGATTGGAACTTATTATCTCATAATCTCCCCTTAATCTTGCTGCCAAGATATCTCTTATCCCCTTTGATACCTCTTCTAATGCCAAACTCTTGTGGAAACCCTCCCCAAATGGAAGATTTAATACCAAGTCTGCCTGGAACATCTCTAGAAATAAGCTTCCTTTTTTCTAGGATTCACTCTCTTCTCTTGTGTGATAGATTGTCTCCCACAATTTCCATTTTTTGTTGGAAACTACCACACAGCTAGATCCTTGTTGACACTATCCTACAGAAAAAAGGCATTTGCTTGGCATCTAAACGCATCTGTTGTTACTCCATGGAAAGCATTCCCCATGTATTCTTGCTCAGCCCTGAAATCCTTAAATTATGGCAATGGTTCTCTAGTCTCTTCCAGGTGAATCTTACTCCCCACATTACCATTGCTGCTAGATTCAAAACCTGACATCGTTCCTCCAATTGGGTTTGCAAAGGCCACATAAGATCTCTCATCCCTGTCCTAATTCTATGGTTCACTTGGTTAGCAAGGAATGATGCAAAGCATAGGCACAAAAAGCTTCTTGCCTCCACAATTACTTCCAAAGTGATAGCCTTCATCCAGCTTTCTCACAGAGCCAAAACTTTTGATAGAGCCTTATGGAAAGGTGACCTCCAAATTGCTTCTCTTTGGCACCTCAGATTCCAACCTATCCCTCCCAAAAAATTCCTTAAAGTTACCTCGTGCTGTCCTCCAGAAGATTTTGTGAAAATTAATGCAAATGGTGCATCTTCCCAATCTTCAAATCAAGCTGCATCTGGAGGGTTGATAAGGGATGATACTAGGAGAATCCTCAAGGCTTATCAAGCCTATATAGGAAATTTTTATGTTGTCTATTCGAAATTGTTAGCAATGTGGCTTGGTTTGAGAATCTGTAAAAGAATGGGTTTCCAAAGGATTGTGGTTGACTGACTCTCAGGTAGCTCTCTCTTTGATATCAAGAACAAATGACATGGTCAATTGGAAATATTGAAATCTTCTCTCCAAGATAGAATACTTGTCTAGTGGTGCACAGATTACTTGGCAACATATCTATAGGGAAGGGAATGTTGCAGGCAGCAGATTGGCTAGCTGGAGATAGTCTCTCAAGAAGAGCTACAACTGAATTTGACCCTGGTGATGTTCCTATCCCAGTCAGAAGGATAGCATACACAGACAAGCACAACATTCCTTACATCAGAATCTGCAAATGAAGGTGGTTGGCATACCCTCCCTCTCCTCTTTACTAGACTGGTATAGCTTATGTATCTTCTTCTTTTGGTGTTGTATTCTTGTCATAATTTGTGTATTGTACTGCTTTCTAGAAATCCCCTAGCAAAACAAAGAGAAAAAAGAAAAAAGAGCAAAAAAAGATTAAAAAAAAAGGCACAATTACTTGAAAAAAGGCAAAAAGTCCATAAACAGAACAGGACTAGTAGTTGCTTCCCATAATTAAAAAAGAATTCCTTTATCTACAGGGGTAAAGAAAATGTTAGGAAAGGATTTACAAACAGAAACAAAAATCCTTCTGAGAAAAAAAAATGGAAAAGACTTAGAGCTGGGAAGCTGGTAGGGTTTCATTGTTATTTCATACTTCCTGCCATTCTTTTCCTTGAGTATGTGCAGCTTTTTGGGGGTTTGTAGGGCTAAGGGTAGTTGCATATCTGGTTACGTGGATCAGTCATCGACTTGTAGGGACTGGGGGACTGATCCTTCTTTTACTATGCATTCATGTGTTAGGATATGGGCTTTTCTCTTTATATTTCTCTTGGTCATTTTTTGGAGAGTATCTGATGAACCATATTTTGACACCACATTTAACCCTTTTTACCCTCTTTTTATTAGTTGTTTAGTTATGTTTAGTTCTGTTTTGTATATATTTTGTATTATTTCTTGTGTTTTGTGTGTTTCCACCTTGATTCCAGGTTTTAGGTAATTTTCATGAAGAAAAGGAGTCAAAACATTGCATTTCTATGCACTATATCGGAGATCACAATCTCCAAGACTCCAAATAGGTGCCACGAAGGTGCCCGGGATGCCAAACGGGGCAAGGATGGACAACAAGTCGTGATTCGAGCTCCAAAAGAACCGTGGCGATCGCCCCAAGCTCTGGACGCAGCCACAAAGGGGCTGCACCAGAGACGGAGCGGGCGATCGTCCGGTCCAATTTTGGAATGCCAGAATCGGCGTTTTCTTTATATTCTGATTTCTGCGTTTCTTTTTCATCAGACTTCATTACAGATTGTAATTCACCATTTGAAATTCCCCTTTTACTTTTCTCTCTTCCAAGAACCCTAGATTTACATCAACAATTGTAACAAACCTTTGGATGATTTTTGTAACACATTGAGATCCCTTGAAGGGTTTGGGTCTTTGATTTCTATTCGAATTCAATTGAAGCTTTTCATCCGTGGAATCAAATCCGTGACAATTTGGTAATTGTCTGAACTTCTTTTGCTTAATAGATTGATTTTCATATGATTTGTGTAGACGCTTTTCGCATGTTGGATATGTGTGGATCGCATAGCTAATCATCCTATGGGTCGGTGGTAATAATTTAGGGATTGGAGCTAGTATAGGATCTTTTGGATGAATTTGAATAGCTTCACTATTTATTGAATCTTGCGAATCATTTGATAGTCCATTGCCTTAGCAATCGTTTCCTGATACCCAAAATTCACAAAAGGGATTCGCAACTGATGTGATCCAATTAATACTTAGAAAACCAAGTAGTAAGCAGTTGTTATAGACAAAGCTAAACCACAAAGTCGTTCGCTAAGGAATTAATTAAGCTACGTAGCAGTGAGAGTAAATAGATACTTGCGAGTAACAGTTGACTGATGGTTTGGTTATACTTCTAACTAGTTTAACTAAAGCTATGATTACGATTAACAATGAGAGAAAGATGAATACAGTAGCAAGATCCAATTATGCAAATTCGAACTAGGGATAACACTCATATTTGTCACACGGTTGTTGTACAGTAAATCAATCAATTCGATTCAACCAATTGTTCTTAGAAAATATTATACTGGAGAAATCGTGAGTCGTCAATTCACGATCCTTAAACATGAACAATTTAGAGAATTTATTACTGACTTATCGAATTGAAGGTTTTTACGAAGATTTTATACGAGACTAACCTATATGAGTGAATTGATAAACCCTAGAACGAATAAGCATAATCTTCACATACTACTGTATTCAAAGGTGTTTAGCTACTCATTACAGATAGTTGCATACAGAAATTCATGGTAATAATCATACGAAACATAGATGATAAACTCGCATGCAATAACATACAATTCAATCGATGAAGATAAAGAACGAATTGTAAGGAACAAAGCAATGAAGAAATCAATACAAATAATCTTGATGAATAAAATCAATGAATAACCAAGCTCCAAAGATATCTCAATGTCAATGTCTGAATCTCAGAGCTTTTTCTCAAAAACTAGGTTAAAAGAAGTATGAAAGAAAAGAATCAAAATTCTAATCTAATAAGGAAAACAAAACGCTGATCCTACGCCTCTCGCCGCGGCGAGCCTTCTTAATCGAAAAATATATAGCTCTCGCATAATCTCGCCGCGGCGAGCCTTCTGTCAATTTCTAGTTCCAAGCTCGTAAAATCTCACCGCGGCGAACTGAATCCCTCGCCGCGGCGAGCCATGCTAAGAAGCTTGTTCTCATTCGGCTCAAAAGACATCGATTTCTACAAAATGTAAACAAAACACCAAAGCGTAAAAACGAACTAAAAAGAGTACAAAACTAAAGACAAAGACTCACAAAGACCGCTAAAAAGGACCAAATGAGACATTAGAATATTGTCTCATCAAAATTCCCAAACCGAACATTTGCTCGTCCCCGAGCAAACACACAACCTAAACACACTAGACTCTAAACCATGTAAACAAACAAAGAGTCAAATTCCCAAGCGACCGAATCTACCATTGAAAATATTAAATTCACAAGATGCAAAAATTTTGTTCTCAACCTAACCTTGGCAGAAATAGTAAGCAGGTAATCAGACACGATCGTTTATCAAGTAAATAACAATTAAGCCTAGCCCGCTAGTCCCTCGCGGGTGTATAAAGTGTATCACTCACTCTCATGGAAGTATCCATACAGGGTATAGCTCAAAAAGTAAACTGGGAAGATGACTTTCGTCACAAGGATGCCTCAAATATCTTATGCTATTGTACTCGTCTCATTGAGTCGAAAGGGACTTTGGCACATGACTGTATTCCTCCAGAAAAATCGAAAAACTGGAACTACTCCCCTCATCCATTTCAAAACAACAACAAATCTCATAATGCTTCACTGACTTCAGTGCATGGCAACCTGGGCTCTTTTAATCTCAATTTTTTGCAGGTGTCTATTTTACCGAAAGTCCGCACTTTTGTGCGTGTCAGTTTGGTATACGTTCCATCAACCCTCACGGACATATGGCTTTTTAAGGCCACGCCGGTATATAGGTAGTATTTGAAACACGCCTAACACGACTAACGGTGATCAATAAAGAACAAAGATCCACCCCGAGATTCAAATATCATAAGCTTAGGGAGCAGTAAACAGATTTTTGCAGCACAATTATAACAGCTCGTAACATTCATAGTGAACAATCCTCTCCCAAACAGTTCGACAGAACAGGGGAAAATAAAATCCGCAAGGTAAAGCATGTCGTTCGTCATCCCCAACGAAACTAAGTACACATAAGTATGAAAAGGCGCAAGTAATACGTAAAAACTTGCACATCCCAGGAAATCACACAATAACTTGTGCCGGTACAATATTTTTTTCTTCGGCTAGGCTCCTCACAGGCTTTTGGACTACAAGGCTAACCAGACTTACTATTTACAAGAGAAACGACCTTGCAGGATTAAAAGCCTACTACGCTACTTCTAAGCTATACATCAAACAAAACGTAAGCAGCAAGAGAATTTACCATTCGCAATAGATGTTCGACTTGGTGATTGACTCAGACTCACCACAAGAGAAAAATGAAAGTACTAACATCTAAACTGGACTCAACTGGAAAGGAAATATATAACTAACACAGAAAGGTGGCTAACATACCACCACAGTCACATAACATAAACAAGTGGCTAACATACCACTTGAACAGAATACATAAAAAATAAAAAATGAAAAATAGAGTACGAAATGGAGTACAAATATCAGAAATAGAGTACAAAACGAGACAACTTTAGCTAAAGATACAGTCGACCACCTCCCCAAACCTAAACAAGTGCTAGTCCCTAGCAATGGATAGTGTAAGAACGACGTATAGAATGACCAACCATAGTGTTGTCTCAGCAGGGGTGATCACACGGATCCAGAAGGGCCACCACCGAAGTGCTGTTCCCAGAAATCATGCTGCGCCTTCCAGAGTGCCTCCTGCCTCTCCAAGCGCTCAAGCTCACGCTGCTCCCTAGCTTCAGCTCTCCTATCTCGCTCCTCCTGTCGCCGGTAGTGCTCCTCGATGCGGGAGTACTGATCCTCAATCCGGGCATATTGTGTTCCTGCCCACTCCTGAAACTGTGCTTGCATCTGCTCGAAGTAACTCTGGAAGTCAGAAAAACCAGGTGGAGCGGGCTGCTCTGCAGTGTCATCAGCGCCCCTGATAGGAGTGGGATGGCGGCCGAGGATGACTCTGGCGCTGGGGATTTCAGAGCTCCTTCGGGTTTCTTGGAGCCCTGAATACCGGGAATATTGAAGGACCAGTAGATATTGGTAATAAGGCATGGAAAATCGAGGAGACTGCCTTTAGCTTTTCGGGACTGAGCCTCCGCCTTAATGATATTTGGGGCGTCAACAAACTGCCCGTTCATGATCGCTCAAATAAGGCGGGCTGTGGGAGGGGTTAGGGTGGTAAAATGTGAGTTGGGGGTCACATTATATTGTATCAGATGTTGCCAGAGGCGAACCTCTGGCTTGAGGAAGTGGGTGGCTATGGTGGTTTTGGTCTTGTGGTCCTCCGGATTGGTACCAAGTAGGAGTACAAACTCGGCTAAGTCCCTCTCAAACTGCCGGTTGTGAAAATTGTCGCCCCAGTGGCTGTACCTATCATCGTCTGCCTGGAACACCCTGCACTGGAGGAATTCCTGAATACTTCTAGGTGAGAACTGGATCCTGACACCGGGAATCGTCATCACCCCTTCATCTAAGTCGTGTAGGCTGATGTAGAATTCCCGAACTAGCTTCGGGTCATAGGGCAGCTGCTTGCAAGAGCTCGCCTAAATATCGATCCTTGCCTGCACTTCGACAAAGATCCTCCAGCTCATCAAGAGCCAATTCCCGCTCGGGCCATGCTTTCCTCGGCTCCATAAAATTTTCTTCCATAAAAGCCCTCCCTTCCGCGGACAGGTGGAAGAACACATCTACAAGACCTCTCTGTTTGGCCGCGCTATTGGACTCGCCTCTATGGCATTTGCTGCCTGTGGCTCTGGGAGACATAATGCCTACGAGAAAGGTGTTAGTGTAGAACAATGGGGGTAGAGAACTACCTCCCCAAACCGGTTCATGATAAAAAAGGCCATAAACAACAAAAGAGCAATGACAGGGGAGAATGCAAAATTCCCCAACCCAACGCGAGATTATATATCATGGCCAATGCTCAATTCACGTCAGTTCACAAGCAAAAGAGTAGTGATAAGCAGAGCAACAGTGGGGCAGGATGGTATAAATTGGCAAAAAAGGGGAAGTAGTGCAGAAATTGAAAAACGCAAGTAAGTTCCAAAATCAACGAGGAAGGGATCCATGCATCAATCAAAATTGAATTACTACACCCAAACAAATACAACTAACGACGATCAACCATGTAATGCAAGTAAACTCGAAAAACTGAGGAAGAAGGAAGTTCAAGCCAATTTACCTTTTGAATCCGAAGAAATGGGTTGAGAACACACAAAAGTGATGCAAAAAACGGGGAGAGGAAAAACCCGTTGATTTGCAAGGAGAATGGGGGAATTTGGTGGAGAATAGAGGGAGAAGGGAGATTGGAGTGAAGGGAAGAAAAAGAAACTGTAAGAGGAAGAAGAGGGAATGGGGCGGTGAAGGAGAAGAAGAAGAAGATAAAAAGATTTGAAAAACCTAGCTCGCCGCGGCGAGTTTTTACGAAACTACAGGGTTTTTTTTTTTTTTACTCTCGCCGCGGCAAAGAATAAATATCGCCGCCGCGGAAACTTACGAGACAAACACTGGAAAAAAAAACAAACTCTCGCCGCGGCGAAGCAAAAGGCTCGCCGCGGCAAAAACTTACGAATGCACGAAAAAGATAAGGGAGGCCACCTCGCCGCGGCGAGAGTGAATTTTTCTTAAAAAATTCACTTGCACTAGTTCAACCTCGCGTCGCAAGATCGAAACTCCAAGCTCAGCTAAAGTTTACGAGTTTCCTCGTATGAGTGCAAAGGTCCCACCTTCCAGACACACAACTAAACTAAAAACAAGCAAACCACATAAACAATAGTCTAACAATACAAAATAACAAGCAAGTGTTCGGAATGAAAATTAGTCTAAATGAATGAAAAACAAAAGGGGGCTTTTGTTTATAGTCGTTAGCTTGACTTCTTCCATGCTGGAGCTAATTGAGCTTGAGGTTACCAGCCTTCTCTGTTCCCATGTTCACTCGTGAGCGAGAATAGGTGTAGAGTGGACCGGTGTGTGCTGCAATGTAATTCCTGGTGTCAACCTGTGCAGGAGAATATGATGTGGTGACAGCTTGCAACTCACGTTTCTCACCGCAAACCTGGATAGTACATGTACGGCCATAAAGATCGACTATCATACGAGTAGCCTTAATGAAAGGGCGCCCAAGCAGCAGCATATCTTTGTCCATCTCTTTGATCTTCACCTGCGGTGACTCGACAACCACGAAATCAGTCATAAACATATCTCCACCAATGGTTACGGCAACATCCTCAACAACTCCCATGCATTTGCTTCGAGTACCATTAGCCATGGTCACAAAGCATCTTCTCGGTTCTAGACCTTTCAGGTTGAGTTCCTCATAAGTCTCGAATGTCATCAAGTTAACTGCAGCTCCAGTATCAATAATACTTGTAACCTCAGAAGAATTGCCTATCCCGACGACCAAATCGAAACTATTTGCATCACTAATGCTCTTCTCTTCCTTTTGGATCATCTGAGTGGGTCCTGCATTCGCCTTCTCTCCTGGAATCGCAGGACCAGATGTTATCACCTTCCTTGCTTCTTGTACCTGTGTTGCCTCAACCTGGGAAACCACCTTATCATGGTTACAAGTGCAAGTAATAATGATCTTCACTACTCACGGCTTGTCAAAAGCTACCTCCAAAGAAGTACTGTTATTCTCGATAAATGGGAATTAACCCTTCTCTCTTTGTTGGAAGGCGCAGACCAGATCACCAAGAGTATTCTCTAACCTCTTTAGAGATAGCTCAATGCACTCAAACATCTGGTCATTCTTGTCTTGATTCCGCGTATACTGTAACCTCTCTGATCTCTCCATGTGAGCTCTAATCTCCTGATCAGCGTTTCGCGGTGCACTAGTAGGCGGAGCCGAAAACTGCTGTGCTGGACCCTGTTGAAACGGAGCCTGCTGAACTGGAACCTGCTGTGCCGGAACCTGCTGTGGTGCATTCTCATAGAAGTTACCTCCATAGGATAAATTGGAACGGTCGGGGTTGAAGGGCTGCACCTTAGTAGCACCTGCATTTATTTCCTGATTTGGTTGCCAACCACCACGCTGCCTGTTTTGCACCCAGAAAATAATCTCCGAAGTTGGGTTCTCCCCCATAGTCTCAGGAAGTCTACACATACTAGCACCATGCCCGAAATTACCACACAGATTACACCTCTCATTAACTGGAGCCGCCGGCGCAGGGATAGTGCCAAGCATCCTCATCTCCTTAATCTGTTCTGCCAATTCAATAGTACTAGGGCCTGGTGTTTCCTCCACGGCTTTTGCTTCATCTCTCCTTGGTCTACCTCTAGTTCCTTTAAGCTGGGAGATGGCAGCAAGCTTCTCAAAAGCCTCATTCAATGCAGCCGGAGATGTCGTAACGATAGAGCCATCCACGGTCATATCCACCATGTTCTGTGCTTCCTAGTCGAGTCCCTCATAGAACTTGCACCATAAATCCATCTCACTTAACCTATGGTGAGGGCATTGAGAGAGCAAGTTCAGGAATCGCTCCCTGGCCTCATAAAAGCTCTCATCACTCATCTGCATGAACTTCTCAATCTGCACTCGAAGCTGCCTAGCTAGTCTTCTCCGCTGGATAGAACTTGTTCATAAAGGCTCTGTATAGATCATCCCAAGTAGCCAGAGAACCTTCAGGTTGATTCAATAGCCAGCTCTTTGCTTTATCTTGCATACACATGGGAAAGACCTTCCTTATTTCCTCATCAGAAACCGTTACTGTGCCTACAGTAAGCGGAATCCTAGCAATCAGCCCCTCGAACTCCTTGAGAAACCGGATAACATCCTCATTAGCCATCCCATAATAATTAGGCATGTCATGGAAGTGATGAGACTTGATCTCCATGTTCCTAGCATTGTTAGAGAGCACAATAGCTGATCCCCCAGCCTTAATTTCGCCAGGCTACATATAGGTCCCATAGGTGATCACAGGGGTCTCAACAGCACCGTTGACTCTGGGAGTATTCTCGTTGATGTAACCCATTTGAATAGCTGCTAAGTTCTATCTTCGAAGCTGATGGTAGTGTCTATCGATCTCTGGTACTAGAGGTTGCAAAGGTGTTCCTTGCGATCTTGTACCGGGCATAAACCTGCAAAGATTCCTCTACAAAATCAAAAACCTCGAAAAATCTTAGTTTCTGTTAGTGCAGAAATCGCAAGTAAGTAAAAAAAAAAAAGCAAATAAAACATTACACTCACACGCTACAGTAGGAATTAACTCCCCGGCAGCGGCACCAAATTTGATGTGTTCAAATTAATACTTAGAAAACCAAGTAGTAAGCAGTTGTTATAGACAGACAAAGCTAAACCACAGAGTTGTTCGCTAAGGAATTAATTAAGCTACGTAGCAGTGAGAGTAAACAAATACTTGCGAGTAACAGTTGACTGATGGTTTGGTTATACTTCTAACTAGTTTAACTAAAGCTAAGATTACGATTAACAATGAGAGAAAGATGAATACAGTAGAAAGATCCAATTATGCTAATTCGAACTAGGGATAACCCTCATATTTGTCACACGGTTGTTGTACAGTAAATCAATCAATTCGATTCAACCAGTTGTTCTTAGAAAATGTTATACTGGAGAAATCATGAGTCGTCAATTCACGATCCTTAAACATGAACAATTTAGAGAATTTAATACGGACTTATCGAATTTAAGGTTTTTACGAAGATTTTATACGAGACTAACCTATATGAGTGAATTGATAAACCCTAGAACGAATAAGCATAATCTTCACATACTATTGTATTCAAAGGTGTTTAGCTACTAATACCGAATAGTTGCATACAGAAATTCATGGTAATAATCATACGAAACATAGATGATAAGCTCGCATGCAATAACATACAATTCAATCGATGAAGATAAAGAACGAATTGTAAAGAACAAAGCAATGGAGAAATCAATACCAATAATCTTGATGAATAAAATCAATGAATAACCATGCTCCAAAGATGTCTCAATGTCAATGTCTGAATCTCAGAGCTTTTTCTCAAAAACTAGGTTGAAAGAAGTATTAAAGAAAAGAATCAAAATTCTAATCTAATAACGAAAACAAAACGCTGATCCTGCGCCTCTCGCTGCGGCGGAAGGAATAGCTCGCCGCGGCGAGCCTTCTTAATCGAAAAATATATAGCTCTCGCATAATCTCGCCGTGGCGAGCTACAATCTTCAAGGCATGAGCTTCATTCGCAAAATCTCGCCGCGGCGGACTGATTTCCTCGCCGCGGTGAGCCTTCTGTCAATTTCTAGTTCCAAGATCGTAAAATATCGCCGCGGCAAGCCATGCTAAGCATCTTGTTCTCATTCGGCTCAAAAGACATCGATTTCTACAAAATGTAAACAAAACACCAAACCGTAAAAACGAACTAAAAAGACTACGAAACTAAAGACAAAGACTCACAAAGACCGCTAAAAAGGACCAAATGAGACGTTAGAATATTGTCTCATCAGCAACCTCAAGGTTAATTACAATTTAAGCCCAACACATTTGACTACAAACGCTGACTAGTAGAATTGACGACTCTACTGCGTTCATTAAACGATTTCAGTTTCAAAAGTCGTATTCTTCATTGCAAATGCCACTAGCTAGCATGAACTATTTACTTACCACCGACCTGTGTTTCTTTATTGAGATAAAGCGAAGCATTCTTTGTACGATTGTTTCTAGGGGGATTGATATAGAGTTGATTGGTTGGGTTTTTCATAACAAACCTTGAGTTACATCTGTTTTGAAGCACAAGCTATTCACGATTCTTTGTTACCTTCTTATGTGCTTTCCAGTCGTTTAACTAAACTTGCATTTGCAAATAAAGCTCAGTCAAGTCCTTCAAGAACGACACTCGGGGCAACTCATCACTTCACTACGGTTTTCTAGTGATCTTGATTTGTGCAATTAAAGAAGTTAAAGAATTAAAAGAAAGCTGGCCTTTGGCTACAAACAAATTAACGACTTGATTTGACGCATCAAGTTTTTGGCGCCGCTGCCGGGGACTTGACTCATACTGTTTGTTTTTTGTCATTTTAGTTTTTTTGATTGTATATATATTAGTTAGATTTTTATTTTTGATGTCTTTCTTTGTTTTTTGTGTCTTTGTGGCGGAACTACTCCTGGTTTCTTGTCTTTGAGTATGCAGGAAAGAATGAATAACCTGTATTGTGTGTAGTGTGGCTTGGATGACCATGAAGCGGCTAACTGTAGTGATAGAAGAAGGCTCATCACTTTTCGCCAGATATCTGGGGAGAAGCTTCATAGAGCAAGGTTTCAATTTAAAGAGCTGCAAATGGAGTGTTGGAACCACAATTTGGTGTTAGGACAGATCATATGGTGTTTCTATGATGGGTTGAGCTACGGGAGGTACCATTGAAGACTTCGAACCCTAAGAAGCTGAAGATGTAATCGAAGAGCTAGTCTCTCAGATTATTAGGATGAGGGTGGAGTTTGAGAAGGATGCTGAACATGAGAGAATAATGGAGGAGGAGTGATCTCGCTCCATTGCTGTGCCAAATACGGAATTCACTACCCCTTTACAAGAAGAAGAAGAAGAAGAAGAAGAAGAAGAAGAAGAAGAAGAAGAAGAAGAAGAAGAAGAAGAAGAAGAAGAAGAAGAAGAAGAAGAAGAAGAAGAAGAAGCCCATTATCCATCTGATAGTGTTAGTGAGAGTTCAGACAATGAGTTTGTTGGTCCAGATAACGGCAAAGTAAAAGACTAGGGGGGGGGCTGAATAGTCTTTTAAAACTTTTGTCGATAACAACTATTTCTCAGATATCTGTGTAGATATCTGATACTTAGATTCAGAGCGCGGAAGACTTAAGATAGATAAGTGCAGAAACAGTTAATGTGTGTGTGTGTGTTGCTGAAATGTAAGTACAGAAAAGTAAATAACACAGCAAGTATAGTGGTATCTGGAGGTGGCGTAATCCTCCAACTAATCCACTTCGGTCTTCCAAAGACCTAGAATTCACTAGAATAGATAATTGAGGTCACCTTACAAAAATCCTATTCTAAGATTCCTTAAACAAATGGTTCCCAACCAAATGTTCCCCCTGAGTTGTTCCCGGCTTTCCATGACCAAGTACTTCCTGTACTCAGAAACCTTTTTGAGCTATTCCCTAGCTTCCCAAGCTAAGTACTTCCTGTGCTAAATAACCTTGGAGTTATTCCTTAGTTTCTCAAACTAAGTACTTCCTGTACTCCATGCTAGTGATGGTGTTGGTTTTGGTTTGAGTTGTCAGATGAGCTTCTTTAATAACTTTTCAGTTAATCGGATAGCTCTGTGAATCAAGTATACTTAATACACTTTTCAATGTATGGTATCTTGCGCTTTTTACTGACCCAAGTCTTAGATAAATATTCTAGAGAATGAATCTCATATACTTGATCTTTCAATTCAACTCTTTCACAGATAGCTGTGCTTGTTTAGGATCAGGACACTTAGAACTTCAGTGCTACTTAAGTTCAAGAGCTTTGGTCGCAACAAAAAGCTTGAGAGTAAGTAGTTTGCTTGAGAGATTAAGATATGTGTTCAGTTTGTCTAAGGTGTTCAGTGTGTCTTCTCAAGCAGTCTAATGTTGATATTTATAGATGAATTTGAATGCCGTTGAATAGTATCCGTTAGGCTTAAATCAAATTCAAACTATTGATATCTGTATAATCTTATGTGAGTTTGTCTTCTTCTTGAAGCTACCGTTGCTATTGTTCGTACATCTCCGTCCATGCATTTAATGCATTGTACTATATTTTGTCCTGTAGTGCGGAACTATGCTTTATGTCGAGACAACCTTGATCAGATTTCTCTGATTCTTTGCACGTTCTTATCTTTAACTTCAGATACCACTTTTATTGAAACAACTTTGTTTGCAATATATATATTTCTTTTTCAGAAATGTGGTTAAAGCTCAAGGTATCTGAGAGTAGATATCTGTGGACACTTTCCTTGTTTTCCAGATGGACCTCTTGACATCTCAGATATCTCTTGTGACATGATTTGTTTAGCAATCATTCGCGTCTTCAAGAAATCTGGCCAAGGTATCTGCAAAACTATTTCAGTAATCTTGTGCAGTTTCTTCAAATCTTCAATGTCGTTGAACTTATTCTGCTTGGATGTTTTCTTCTTGGTCTTCTCTTCATAAAATAAAAATTACATTTTGAGACCTAACATCCTATACAATATTAGCTAGACTATCATACTTAGTGGGTTTCCTCTTTTACAATGTTCAAGTGAACCAAGAGTACTAATCACCTTTCTGAGACTAAGATAAGTCATCATGTTGCTGATCAAAATCTAAACAGATATTCCTAACAAAATATCTAACAAATTTCCTAATAAATTTCTCCCTTTTTGATCAGTCAACGATGACTATCTGACCTATTACAAATCTGGATGAGTGAACAATCCACCACTTAATCATTTCTTATGATCTTTCAATTCATTCAATTAAGTACAGAAAGTAAACATCAACCAAATCACAAGGTGTGATCTTTGCTGGCAAGTTATCATTTATAGAATACTATCTGAGAGTAAGTTCTTCAGATAAGTTACAAAGAAAGATTACAGATAACTTCAATACATAAAACAAGTTTAGCTCAGTCAGCAAAAATTCAAAAAAAAAATAGTAAATTAGGACAACAGGAGTAGCCAAGCTCGAAGTAAGCATCCTAATAGACTAGTCTTCAAGTCTTCAACTCTTTAAGTCTTCAACAGTAGTTCTATGGATCAGTCTGCAAATTTCCTATCTCCAAACTTTTTGATGTCATCAGAATAATCATAGAGAAGTGTTCTGACGAGCATCTCAATGTCTCTGGAAAATCCACAGACCTCTTTGTAGGTTTTGGTAGGATTTTTCTTAACAAAATGTTTGACCCACAGATACTTTCCCCACATCCAGGCATGCTCTATTCTGATATCTGAAAGCTTGAAGTATTCGTAGATAATCCTCAGATATCTGATGTCACCCTTGTATTGATCTTCAGTTAGATAGAACGACTCATAGGGTTCCACAGCGAGTCTTGCTCTTGTGCCTGTTCCTGTGATATTCAGAATTTTGTGCACATCATCTGGCTTTCCATATGGACATTCATCAGAGAGGTCCTTTCTCATGGCTTCAGTTCTCTTGACAACTTCAAAATCCAACCAGGCTTTAATGTGATTGGTGTTGATCAAGGTTGGCTTATCTTTTCTCCATGCCATAAGTTGTTTATGGATTGGTTAAAATCTTGAATTTACCGGTAGATGCTTAAGTTCGAATCCAATAGCCATTTTTACGATTGATGCACACAGAGCGGAGGAATCATTGTCATTCTTCACATACTCTATTTTGGCTTCTTCGGCACAGTGGAAGTTGACTTTGTCTTTGCTCACTCTCGATCTGTTCCTTCTCTGTCTTGAATTCTCTTTGGGATTGTTGCTTGAAGAACCACCTGGATAGACTTGGTATTTCGGAGGGTGTTTTTAGCTGCTAGGGGCTTTTGACTATGGGCTCGATTAGGCTTTCAATTTTCCTTTTTTACGTGAAGAGGAACTTCATCTTCATCGCTTTCTTCATCATCATCAAGATTAAATCTTGTGAGAGTTTCTGACCTTCTTCATTGCCCAAGGACTTGATTTGACCTTCTTCTTCTTCAGAAGATTCATCAATCCCTTTAACTTGTCTTCTCCTTGGAGCCTTGGTACTCCTTGGAGGTTTCTGTGCCATGGCCCTTGTTATCATTGTAGTTCCTTTAGTAGGTTTCTGGGAAGCTGCTACTATTTGCACCATGACTTGGCTTGAGGAGGGTTCATTGATTACGGTGGTGGTGGGAAGTTTTCATGTTTCTTCTTCCTCTCGAGCCGCACTTTACTCAGATTTCTTCTTGTTTTCTTCTCCTTCTTCCCATTCCCCCTGACTTCGAGGTCCAGATTTGTACACTCTTTCCCCCTTAGTCATTGTTAGCTGACTCAGTCTCATAAAAGAATCTGAGAGAGAGTTAAAATGCCCTTGCAAATAATTGTAGGCAGTGACCAACTTCTGATGTTCGGCTTTGAGCTCCTGATTTTGCTTGATAAGTCCATTGTCCTTATCAGTGAGCTACTTGATGGGCCTAGGATGGCATCTGCTTTTCCGGTGTAACTTGCCTCTTGAAGCTTTTTTCAGCTAAAGACGCATCATCGTCCCTTATCATTCCCAGATCTTTCTGAGCAATGACTATGCTAGTTGTTCTCTGAGTGATGAGCTCAGTGAACTTTTTCATTTCAGAGGGGACGGAGGCAATTACTTACTTGTTCTGTGAAGACATCTCCTTTTTCAGATGAGCCAGTACTTGGTATCTGTTCATGTATTCATGGGAGTGGACATTTGGCAGTTTGATGAAAGTTTCAGGGGCAATCAGTTTCCTTTTCAAGTGTGAAACTGCGAGATGTTCATTGCGGTGCTCTGCCAAAGTCTTGTCTTCTTCATCATCTGAGTAATCAGCCCAGTGATCTTCATCCTCTTGGACATTCTCATCGATTGTGTCGAGTCCAGCAACCATCTCAGAGATTGGTTTCTTCCCTTTTTGGGAGAAGGATGGTACTTCTTTTGAAGATGATGCAGCCTTAGCATCATGCTTAATTTCAGATACTTCTTCAGTATCGAGTTCTTTGGTGATGGCATTTACAGCATCCTGTAGCTCTTTAACCTCAGAGTAAGCAATCATCTCTTGCAGATATTGATCTTGTAGTTGGTCAAGCTTGTCTCTGGATTTAGCTATCTGGTCTTCCAGTTTAAGATGGAGCTGTTCTTCTTCTTCCAACAGTTGTCTGAGTTGAGCAGTTCTGGATTGAGTATTCAACAATTTCTGAGCGATTTCCTCGAATCCTCAACTACTTGTTCAAGAATAACCTTTTGTTGGGAAGATGGATGAGTTGACTTTTGAGGAGATGGAGCGGAGATTTACGCTTTCCTCTCGGTTTGCTTTTCAATGGTTGAGGCATGATTTCTTTGTGAAATTCCTCCGGTCCACAGTGCGGCATCATCATCATCCTTTTTATGCATGTCATCCTTTTGGTGATGGTCGGTGGGAGGTTCATCAAGTCGTTTCGTTTATCTCTTCCTCCTCATCATCTTGAGATACAAGATTGATCACTTCAGAATAGTGATCTTACGCCCATTAACCTCTTCTTGTTCGAAGGTATAAATTGCGTAGTCTGGCGAATCGGCTTGAATGCCATCTGTAATCTTGTCGACCATCACTGTTCAAAGGCTTGAATCAAAGCAGGCGCCACTTCTGGAGAAATCCTTATGCAATAGAGTCGTAACGTGTCTTTAGGTAGGGAACATTGCATGGATATACGTCTCCAAGTCAAGAGCTCGTGCTCGTCAGGTTGGTTGATCTGTGATTCTCAATATTTCAGAGAGATCAGAGCACCTTAACCTTTGCCATTTCTTGAAGCATTAAAAATATGCTTTGGCAGGGTTTGAGCTTTGAAGAAGGGAAGTAGGTCCCTTTTCTCATCATTGGGAGCCTGCTTTGCACTCGTTTGAGCCTGAAAGAAAGAGTTTTGAGTGAGCTTCAAAACTTTTTAGATATCTGAGTAGAAGTGTAGTTTAGTTTCTGAGTTACCTGAGTAAGTACTTCAGGCTCAGAGACTTGTGCTACTGAGACAATTGGTGTCTCAGATATCTTGTTGTGAGGTGGAGACTTGGAAGTCTGGTCCTCATCAACCTTTCTTTCTTGAACCTGAGAATTAAGATTAATACAATACTTAGGAAATTATTTGAAAGAATTTGTGCAAAAATGCTTTAATGAGTTCTGAGTTTTGGACTTACTTCCTCAATAGGAAGCTTTGAGTCATTTTCTCAGAAACTTTCTCAGTTTCTGGTATTCTTTCATGTGATGTTGCCTTGGGAGCTTCATCAATTTCCATTGATGCAGGGGATGTCGCAACTTTTTCCCTTTGCATTTCTACTTCTGTATGAGCCTGTAAGTAGAAAGTATTGAATATTTTAGAAGAAGTTTAGATAACTCATGATGAAGAATACTTATCACTGATTTTTCATGTACCTTCATGCTAGAAGGCTCAATGATGTGTTCTTCAGAAACCTTGTTGGTCTCTGGGTTCGTCTCTGGCATTTCTGCCTTATCTTCCTCTTTCTCAGTTGGAGCCTGTTAGAAACATTTACTTTAAATGATTAAGCACATAGACAAATGACTGAAAAGTGTTATCTTAAGAATCAATTATCACCTGTGGTACAGGCTCAGATTTCTTAAGAGGCGAGGTTGGGGTAACCTCCTTCTCAGTTTCTGAGGCAAGCTTTCCAGCTTCCTCTTGTTTCTGTGTTTCTAACTCAGCCTGTAACAAAGAATTTTTATATAAGTAACAAGATATACAAGCATAAAAATTTTCACAAGGTAGGAGTTAAACCATTCAGCTACCTGAGCATTGTCAGGCTGATTGGTCTCTGGAACTTGTGACCCTTTTATACTTTGGTCTTCTTGTTCCAGTACAGCTTCTTTGTTTGAAGTTTTAGGTACTTCACACCTTTCCTGAGTGTGCAATTCAGTTGCCTCCCCCGGTTGATCATTCTGAGTAGATGTCTCAGTTTGATCCCTCTCATTGAGTTGGGGAACCTGCTCTTTTGCAGGATTTTCTTCAGCATACTGCATTGCTGATAAGTCGAAATGGAGTTCATTTACCATTTCATCAACCACTTATGGCTGTTGTGGTTGTGGTTGTTGTGGTTGTCTGGAAGCAGAAGAATTATCATTAGTAGGTTCTTCCAGACTTTTAGATGTGGCATTTTCATCAGCATCTGCCAGCACTAAATTACCACTCATCAGCGCTTCTTGAAGTTGTGCGTAAGAAACGTTCCCTGACGATGTGTTTGCACCAACAACCTTTGCTATAGGTGCTTGTTCAGCAACCTGAGGTGTAGGTTCTTCTTCAGAAACCTTATCACCAGTTACTGTTACAGTAACCTTAGCCCTCTTTGTTCTTTCTAGGACTTGAGAGATGACTAGTTCATCATCTTCATCGTCATAGCTCTCATCAGCATTAGGAACTGATTGGTCCATAATTCCTGCGGTTTCTGCAGATAGGGCTTGGTGTTTTTCACCACTTTTGGCAGCATTTATGAGTTCATCAGCAAGGCTTTCTGTAATAGTCTTCACATTTCTGAAAGCACTTTCTCTTGCTGAGTCTACTTGTTCAGTAGTTGATACCTCTTTTGCAGCATTGATGAGTTCATCTGTATTAATTTGTTCATCGGCAATGGCTGTAGGTACCTGGGAATCGACAACCTCTATGGGTGTGTCTTCTGATTTGCCAGCAGACTTCTTTCTTGAAGTTCTGGGCTTCTTGGTCGCAACCTTTTCTTCAGATACCTTTTCAAACTTTCGCTTCTTAGAACCTTTCTAAGACCCAGTAACCTTTTTCATCAAGTTTGTATACTCATATTTGTAGAGTAGGTTACTGTTGGCTATTTCAGCCGTCTCTCTGAGCTCAATGCCAAGCTTCTCCAGCAAGTAGCATATCTTCAGACCATAGCCTACTGTGGCCTTTGGCTCAGGTAGTCCTTTGGCGATCTTAGGCTCGAAGCCTTGAATCTTCTTCACAAACTTCATGAAGGCGTACTTTCCCCAGTTAAAAGGGTTTTCCAGCCTTTTGTCTTGTTGATTCAGCAAGAACATCATGATCCATCGTTCTTGGCTTATCTGGTCAGCACCTCCTTGTAGACCATCAAAGCATCTGTGAAGAATGCAAGCCAATACATCCCAGTGAACCATCATATGTCTGGTTCGGATGTCAGCAAGCTTGTACTCAGTGGGTGTATCTGATTTTTCAAGATCACACACGTCACTGTACAATTGTTTAACACCTTCAAGGAGATCATCGTCCTTGGTGTTTATTTCAAAATCCTTTCCAAGATTTTGAAACTCAAACAACTTACAGAAAGTTGTTAAGTCCAGAAGGATTTCCTTTCCTTGGACTGAGGTTTTGACAGACACTATTGCAGTGCCTTCAGAAACACAGGAAATTATCCTGGAGTTGTTGTAGAATTCCAACACATCGAGTGATGAACTTCCACTTGGGCGAGCAGATAGAAAACCCTTGATTTGTGCCTTTTCAAGCATGTCAAGAATCAGCTTTCTGTCGGCTTGGTTCTCTATTGCAGCCGTGAGGTATTCCTCAACCATGGCACCACCCCAAATCATTCTGTGATTTGAAGTCCAATGGTCAGGATTAAAATCTCCTACCAGTCGGTTGTTCACAATAACCAACTCTGGTGTTTGCTTTTCAGCAGTACCAGTGGAGGATTGAGATTTCTGTGTGGAAGAATTCTTTGGGGCCATCTCTTTATATAGTGTAGGGAATTTGGATTGGTGTTTGAAAGAGATTTGATTCAGTAATTCTTTGCAGAAAAACTTAATCTCGATTTGCAGAGATTGTAGAAGGTTTGCAGAGAATCAAGAGAAGGTTTTGCTATTTTTGTGCAAGTCGGAATTTTGGATTAGGCGAAAGTGATTTCTTTTGCCAAAATCCTATATATATAGCAATAGAATCTCAACAGACAAATACATACAAATTGATTTTGTGTATGCGTGTCATGATTTGCAAGCGGCGTGAGCAAAAGCTAGTTCGGCATTAAATGCAAAGTGGGCTTTATTAATTTTTCTGATCCACTATTCTTGTGAATTAATTTCCACCGTATAGATCAAACGCTTAATTTCATCAAGGGTCACCATTGCTTCTTCAGCAATGATCACAATCAACAAGTGTAATTGTGCCCATTTAATGAATTTTGGCTATTAGCTATCTGAATCACATTTTTGTATGACCAAGAACACTGTTTGCATCTGAATCTGTCTTATACTCAAGATAGAAATAATGCGAATTTCAAGAGAGTAGTTGACTGCAGATAGTTGTACTATTCTCCTTTGTGTTCCCCGTTTATAGAGTGATTCAGATATCTGAGTTCCCGTCTCAGAGATCTTAAGCTGTCTTTTTGCTCTTTAGCCTTTTTGACTTCTGGATACCTGTTCCAGATTTCTCTTTTCTCTTCTCTGAATGCCCGTTCCAGATACCTCTTCTCTGGATGCCCATTCCAGCTACCTCTTCTCTGGATGCCCGTTCCAGATTCCTGAACTTTTTCAGTTCATTGGTAGTTCCATTAGTCCAAGACTATGTCTTAAGGCTAAGAATCTACTTTCTTGTAGTGGCTTAGTGAAGATATCTGCAAGTTGGTCTTCAGTGCCAATCTTGAGTATCTCTATATTGCCTTTTTCAACATGGTTTCTGATGAAGTGATGTCTAACATCAATATGCTTTGTTCTGGCATGAAATTTAGGATTCTGTGTAATCGCAATAGCACTTGTGTTGTCACAGAAAATGGGAGTTTTCTTTTCATCGAGTCCATAGTTCATCAAGTTCCTGAGGTGCTTTTCCTATCAAGCAGTGATCCAGCATAATCAGCGTCTGAGTACCCAGCTAAACTCAATCTGCTTTCTTTAGGATACCACAATCCTACATCTACTGTACCTTTTACATACCTTAATATTTTCATAGCAATGGTGTAGTGTGTTTACATCGGATTTGTCTGAAATCTAGCACACACTCCAACGGCGTATTGAATATCAGGTCTACTTGCAGTGAGGTAAAGTAGTCAACCTATCAATTTCCTATACTTATGTTCTTCAACACTCTTATCTGATTCAGTATAGGTCATTTTGGTTCCAATGCTCATAGGTATCTTAGCATTCTTTTCAGAAGGCTTAAGATTGAATTTTGTGATCATATCATTTGCATACTTTGTTTGACTAATGAATATTCCATCATTGAGTTGCTTGACTTGCAATCCTAGAAAATAATTCATTTCTCCCATCATGCTCATCTCAAACTTACTTTTCATGAGATTTGCAAAGTCATTACAAAGTTGCTTGTCCTTAGATCCAAATATGATGTCATCAACATATACTTGAACTAAGAGTAGTTTCCCATCATGATTTAAGGTAAATAAAGTTTTATCAACTTCACCTTTCTTGAAACCACTTTCCAGAAGGTATTTGGCCAAAGTGTCATACCATGCTCTTGGAGCCTTTTCAGTCCATACAGAGCTTTCTGTAGTTTATAGACCATTCTACTTTCTGAGGAAACTTCAAAGCCAGGTGGTTGCTCAACATAAACTTCTTCTGCAAGTTCACCGTTCAAGAATGCACTTTTGTCATCCATCTGATAAACTTTAAAATCTTTATGAGCTGCAAAGGCTAGAAAGAGTCTTATTGCATCCAATCTGGCAACTGGTGTATATGACTCATCAAAATCTAAGCCTTCATGCAGGTAAATCCTCGCAACCAATCTTGCTTTGTTTCTGGTTATTTCACCAGATTCATTCATTTTGTTTCTGAAAACCCATTTAGTTCCAATCACAGATATTCCTTCCACAAATGGAACTAGTTTCCAGACTTTGTTTCTCTCAAATTGATCCAACTCTTCTTGCATTGCAGAGATCCAGCCTTGGTCTCCTAATGCTTCTTCTATATTTTTAGGTTCAATATTTGAGATGAAACATCCAAAGAGAGAATTAGCATTTTCAGCTATTGCTCTCCTAAGTCCTAACACCTTGATTAATTGGTCCAATCACATCTTTTGCAGGATGATCCTTGATCCATCTCATCATAGGTTTAGTGCTAGTAGGATTAATATCCAAATGATTTGAATGTGAATCACTGGGATTTTGATTTGATACTTTTTCAGTATCTAAGACATTTTGCCTCGGAAGGCAATTAATGTCGACACTTGTTCGATGTTTGAGCTATCTCGAACATGTCTTTCGGAGATTATTTCAGAGATAGCTTCGTGATGAATATCTTCGTTCCATTTCTGGAAGTTTCATAGGAAATTCTTCATCATGTTTGTGAGTCATCTGGTTGTTACTAGGCATATCAAGCTTTTCTACGTCAGAGTCATCCTCACTTTCCATAATGATGTTTCTCCTTTCTGAGGATTCTTCTTCAGAATCCCTCAACATTAGTTCTTTGAACCTTTCTGAGAGTTCATCATTAGGAGGTGTTTTCTTGCTTCCTTCATAGTATAAAAAATGAACTGATTCTTCAATTTTCTTTGTTCTTTTGTTGTAAATTTCAGAAGCTTTGCTATTCGTGGAATAACCAAGAAATACACCTTCATCTGCCTTTGGTTGAAATGTTCTCAGATAATCTTTTCCATTGTTTAGAACAAAACATCTACAACCAAATACTCTCAGATGTTTGATATTAGGGGGTCTACCAACCAAGATTTCATAGGGGGTCTTGTCATGGTGTTTGTTTATCAAACATCTGTTCTGAGTGTAGCAGTCAGGTTTACGCCTTCAACCCAATAAACTTCACTTATTTCAAAGGTCATTAGCATCGTCCTTGCGGCTTCTTTAAGGGTTCTGTTTTCCTTTCGCAACACCATTTTGTTGAGGTGTTCTTACAGAGGAAAGTTGGTGTTGTATACCTTTGCAGTACAAAACTCCTTTATGTCTTTGGTTGACAAACTCAAGACCATGGTCTGCTCGATTGCAGATACCTTGTCATTTTCATGACTTCAAGCTTTTTCAAAGAAGTTTGGTATCTCCACCCTGGCATCAGATTTGTGTTTCAGAAAGACAACCCAAGTGAATCTTGAGAAGTCATCTACAACAACCAGACCATATTTCTTTCCTGCATAACTAGTTACAGATGATTCAAAAAGATCCGTATGTAGTAGTTGCAGTGGTCTAACACTAGAGTGTCTAGTTTTGGACTTGAAAGAGATTTTGGATTGTTTCCCCATCTAACATGCAGAACAGATACCATCCTTTCTGAAAGATGTTTTGGGAAGGCCAACCACTAAGTCTTTCTTGGAAAGTTTGTTCAGAGTTTTGAAATTCAAGTGACTCATTCTTTTGTGCCATAACCAGTGCTCTTCTGTGTGACTAGATTGACTCACCATGAGACATTCTTCAGTTGTAGCAGATGCCCAATCGGCAACATAAAGACTGTCTTTCCGCCAAGCAACCAAGACTGTCTGCTTTGACTCATTGTCAATTAGTTTGCAGTATTTTACTTTGAATTTTACAAGAAACCTTGTTCATAAACCTGCTCATGCTAAATAGATTATATTTCAAATCCTTAACATGTAATACGTCAGTGATTGTTAATGTTCCCAATTTGACGTTGCCAAATCCTAGAGAGGGATTTAATTCTCCTCCAGCAAATCTGATATTTGGTCCTGTGTTGCAAGCTTTGTAATCGACCAGATTTACTTTGTCTCCTGTCATGTGCTTTCCGCATCCACTATCAAATAGCCATTGTGCTTTAGTCCAGGAAGCATTCTGCACACAACAGGAAACAGGAGATTAGGTTCTCAATTTACAGTTGGAACCAACAGGACTAAACAATCTTCCAGTAGGAATCCATTTTTGAATGAATTTCCTTGGAACATTCTTTTGTCTGATAGGAACATAAGGAGGAATTCTAATTGAATGATTATCATTATTAAGAATTATTTTCTTCCTTGGTGTGTTCCTAGGTGCTCCATTTGGTGCTTTCAGATACTGTCAGTTTCGAGTTTGCTTTTCAAAGAACTTAGCTTTCTTGCTGATTTCTTCTAGCTGGCATTGATTTTCAAGGCTTGATTCAACTTCCACTTCGATAATTGCTTTGAGCAATTCTAGCCTTTAGCCATCGTTCTTGCTCCTATTTGTATTCATGAGCAAGTTGTTTCGATGCCTTTATAGCCAATACTGCTGAGCACTTGAAGCTATCCGAGATCTTTTCTCGCAGCTTTGCTAGTCTCTGGTTGTCCAATTTCTTTCCGTAAAAGTGACATGGGAGAATTTGCCACCTCGCAATTCTACCTTTTGAGAGACATAGCATCGTGGGTGTTTACACTTTTCGGTGTTGTGTTTCTTTTCGTAGACGTGCCAGCTTTGTTTTGACTTATTTTCCCACAAAGGTTTAGTCGAATCGCTTTCCTTTGTCAACAATCTTTGTCTTCTGATCGATACTATAGATTGCATGGGAACCATCTTGCTGAGTACTTACAAATGTTCTTCTTTCCTCACTCTTATTCAGAGTGATAGAACAATCTGTCTGTGTATTCAGCCCAAGTCCTTTCTTTTCTGAAGGATCTCTTAAGTAAGATTGTACTTCAGTAAGAGTGTCACAAGCTTTGGCATAAGATTGAAAAGATAATTCTTTCTTTTCAAGTTCCTTGTTCTCAGCCATTACTTCTTTATGTGACTTTTCGGTCTCAGATATCTGAGCTTTGAGAAATGCATTTTCAGCATCCTTTTTCTCAGATATCTTAACTAATTGAGAATTTTCCTTTGCAAGAGAATTCTTTTCTTCTTTAAGATTTTCGGCTCTAGCTCGGATCATTAGAAATTCTCTTTCATAGATGTCAAGTTCTTTCCTGAGATTTTCTAGATCTTTTATTTCTTCTTCATCACTTTCATAAGTATAACAAGAAGTATGTGTTACCTCATCAGCCATAAGACAGGTTTCTATGTTATTGATGTCTGGACCGTCAATTTCAGCAACTCCACACATTTCATTCTTCTTGAGGCCGAAGTCGATTATATCATGAGTAACTCCACATAATTCTGGTGATGGTAAGGTTGAGTCATCTGAATTGTCATCTTCAGAATCTGTCTCAACGTCTAGAGCATCCAGTTGAGTTTGGATTTTCTTTCTTTCTTCAGTTAATAAAGCTTTCTGGCTTCTTCTGAAGATTCTTCTATCTTTCTTGTCACCTGTCCTTAGTTTGTTGAAGGCAGGACAATCCTTCTTGAATTGATCAGGTTTCTGACAATAGAAACAGATATCATTTCCAATTTCTACTTCCTCAGTACATGATGCTTTCTGAGCTGGCTTGTTCAGCGAGCTTTGCATATTTTTGTACTGGTGATAGTTTGAGCCTAGATGCTTTTTCAGCTTCTCTTTGGCTTTTCTTCTCTCAATTTCTCGACTGACATATTTGCTCATTTTCTTTGCAGCAAAAGCATCCTCAGTCTCTTCCTTGCTTTTCTTCTTTTCAGAAGTTCCTTGAGCAACTAGAGCAATATTCTGCAACTTTTCAGTTGTTTGTTCTCTTTGTGTTGTCTCATAATCAACCGTAGCAAGATGTGAGAAGAGTTCCACTGGAGTGATATTTGGCATTCCTTGGTTAAAATAAAAGAATTTAGTATGCTCCCAGTAGTGGTTAAGACTTCTGACAATAGTCTTAATCTTTTCTGACTGGGAGTATCTGTTGCTTTCCCCAAGTGCTGCCATATCACTCATGAGAGTGGTAAATCTGAAATCAAGTTCTGCCAGAGTTTCAGTGGGTCCTTGTTTGAAATTTTGAAATTTCAACTTGAGAACTTCGAACTTGTTTTCTTAGGTTTTCTCAGTTCCAGCATAGATTTCTTCAATCAGTTGCCAGGCAACTTTGCTTTAGCACCCTACGCTTTACATCGTATGTGCTCAGTGTCGATCCGATGATGATATTACGAGCTTGACCATCCAGACGATTTCTCTTGGCATCTTCCGATGTCCGAGTTCTCTGAGCTTCGTAAATAACTTGACTAGTAGATCTCCCACTTGTTGACGCATCAGTTTGTGAAGATCCTTCGCTTTGATCTCTATCTCTACCATTAGAAACCTCCATGACTTGTTGAAGTTGTTGAATGACCATTGGGCCATTCTTTATCAATTTGATCATTTCGTCACTTATGGCTTCACGGTGGAGCATCATGTTATTTTTCCATTTCTCGTAGTTCTCTGGTTTGAGAACGGGTGCATCACTCAGAGACATTCCTACACACTTAACACACAAATTAAATAGTCCTCGAAAATGGACAAAGTTCCTTCACCTATCTAGGGATCTAGGTTCAGTGCAGAAGGCTTGTGAACCTCCTGCTCTGATACCACTTGTTGGTCCAGATAACGGCAAAGTAAAAGACTAGAGGGGGGGTGAATAGTCTTTTAAAACTTTTGTCGATAACAACTATTTCTCAGATATCTGTGTAGATATCTGATACTTAGATTCAGAGCGCGGAAGACTTAAGATAGATAAGTGCAGAAACAGTTAAAGTGTGTGTTGTTGAAATGTAAGTACAGAAGAATAAATAACACAGCAAGTATAGTGGTATCTGGAGGTGGCGTAATCCTCCAACTAATCCACTTCGGTCTTCCAAAGACCTAGAATTCACTAGAATAGATAATTGAGGTCACCTTACAAAAATCCTATTCTAAGATTCCTTAAACAAATGGTTCCCAACCAAATGTTCCCCGGCTTTCACAGCCAAGTACTTCCTGTACTCAGAAACCTTTTTGAGCTATTCCCTAGCTTCCCAAGCTAAGTACTTCCTGTGCTCAATAACCTTGGAGTTATTCCTTAGTTTCTCAAACTAAGTACTTCAGACTCCACGCCAAATGATGGTGTTGGTTTTGGTTTGAGTTGTCGATGAGCTTCTTTAATAACTTTTCGCTAATCGATAGCTCTGTGAATCAAGTATACTTAATACACTTTTCAATGTATGGTATCTTGTTCTTTTTACTGACCCAAGTCTTAGATAAATGTTCTAGAGAATGAATCTCAGCTACTTGATCTTTCAATTCAACTCTTTCACAGATAGTTGTGCTTGCTTAGGATCAGGACACTTAGAACTTCAGTGCTACTTAAGTTCAAGAGCTTTGGTCGCAACAGAAAGCCTGAGAGTAAGTAGTTTTCTTGAGAGATTAAGATATGTGTTCAGTTTGTCTAAGGTGTTCAGTGTGTCTTCTCAAGCAGTCTAAGTGTTGATATTTATAGATGAATTTGAATGCCGTTGAATAGTATCCGTTAGGCTTAAATCAAATTCAAACTATTGATATCTGTGTATAGTATCTTAGAGGTGTTTGTCTTCTTCTTCGGTTACCGCTTTCTTTGTTCGCACATCTCCGTCTGCATTTAATGCATTGTACTATATTTTGTCTCAGAGTGCCAACGGAACTATGCTTTGTATCAGAGACAACCTTGATCAGATTTCTCTGATTCTTTGCACGTTCTTATCTTTAAGTTCAGATACCACTTTTATTGAAACAACTTTGTTTGCAATATATATATATTTCTTTTTCAGAAATGTGGTTAAAGCTCAAGGTATCTGAGAGTAGATATCTGTGGACACTTTCCTTGTTTTCCAGATGGACCTCTTGACTTCTCAGATATCTCTTGTGACATGATTTGTTTAGCAATCATTCGCGTCTTCAAGAAATCTGGCCAAGGTATCTGCAAAACTATTTCAGTAATCTTGTGCAGTTTCTTCAAATCTTCAATGTCGTTGAACTTGTTCTGCTTGGATGTTTTCTTCTTGGTCTTCTCTTCATAAAATAAAAATTACATTTTGAGACCTAACATCCAATACAAGATTAGCTAGACTATCATACTTAGTGGGTTTCCTCTTTTACAATGTTCAAGTGAACCAAGAGTACTAATCACCTTTCTGAGACTAAGATAAGTCATCATGTTGCTGATCAAAATCTAAACAGATATTTCTAATAAAATATCTAACAAATTTCCTAACAGAGTTGGTCATGGAGGAGGAGACGTCCACCACCTTAATTGATGAGGAGACCGTACAATCCGTCTACAGTGGTTCAGAGATGGAGGAACAAGCACTTGAGGATCTTGATACGCCAGATTTGGTTCACTTGGAGTCGGCACCCATATCTTTGTTATCCAATGATACATTCATATTGGCTCCCGCTTACACATGGGACTGTTCAGGGAGTTTCAACCCCATTTCTCATTTTTACTTTACCTCTGATTCCTTTAGTTATTTTTTAGTTTTCGATTTTACTAATTCTTATACTTCTAGTTTGCAAGGAATCATGGAGCTGCTGGAGGACATGAGGAGAGGAGCTACAGATGGCTCCCAAAATGCTGAGTATGTAGGGAAGGATGCACGGGACTCGTTCCCGTATGAGAATGGATAACAGCAGTGCATCATAGTCGAACAAACGACTCTAAGAAAAGGCGCTTCCCGGTAGGTAACCCGGGGGTAAGATTTTATTTGCTTTCATAGTTAGAAATAATAATGATGGGGATCTTGTTCTTGCTTCCTTTTTCCTTACTTGTGCTTGACGCTCGGGGACGAGTTAAGGTTCAGGTTTGGGGAGGGGATTTCTCTGTTTTTTTTCTTGTTTTTTGTTTGTTTACTGCTTTCTTAGTGGTAGTCGGTGAGCCATATAGGGTTGCATGTCTATGTGTGGCCGGTGTGCCTTGCTTTGTTTACTGCTTTTTAGTGGTGGTCGGTGAGCCACATAGGGTTGCATGTTATTTGTGGCCGGTGTGCCTTATCTATTTGTGTTTTGTGAGTCTTTGGGCTATTTTTTAGGTCTTGAGTAACTTCCAATTTTTAAATTTTTGAGTGAATCGAACGTCCTTTGTTCGTAACAAACTTTTTTGATGCTCAAGTTTTGAGTATATACTGATTAGTAATGGTTGTTGGGTCTAAAAATTTTCGAGTTCGTTTCCCTTGTAAATAAGAAGTATGTTTAGCTTTGTGGTCCAAAAACCTGTGAGGAGCCTTATTTGAGCCGATGAGAAAATATTATACCGGCAAGAATTGTTTTGTGCGACTCCTGGGATGTGCAATTTCTTTTAAAGTTGTTGCGCCAATTCATATTTATGCGTGTTCTGATTAGATGGGAATGACAAACGGCATGTTTTGAACTTTTGATACCCTTCCAAACCCGTTCTAAAAAACAGGTTTGGGAGGGGATTTCCAATGACTGATTGAGAGATGTGTAGTTCCGACTTCTGTTCCCAACAAATTATTTTTTAAATAAGGCTCGGGGTGTATCCTTGGCCTTAAGTGATCACCATAGGTCGTGTTGGGCGTGTTCAAATACTACCATATACCAACGTAGCCTTTTATCAGCCACATGACCGTGAGGGTTGATGACACGTAGCTAACTGGCACGCACAAAAGTGCAGACCTTTGGTAAAATGGACACTGGCAAAATTGAAGCCAAAGGATCCCAATGAGGACAAATAAGCACACGAGTTACTCAAACCCCAAGGTGTGAGTCGTGTGGAATTCCTTGTCTACATGAGCAAAAGCTTTGGACGGGAGCCACACGCGGAATATGTCCTTGCTGATAACGAGGGTCACACACCAGTGATTTTATCCGCAGATTCACAACAATTTCGAGTAACTCTAAAAAATAAGTGTGCAAGGTTTTGAGAAATTTGAAAGCAAAAAGGAAACAGTAGTCGGAGTAGCATGTCTCAATTTCTAGTCTTTTGAACTAAAGTCCCTTTGGACTCATTGAGAAGAACACATGTGCATTAGAGATTTTTGGCAACTTGTGGTGAAAACCACCTTCCCAGCTTTACTTTTGAGTGTTACCCATGCTGGACTTGTCCAGAAGAGTGAGAGTTGCTTTATCAAATTCCTTATGAGGGACTGTCGAGTTAGACTTAAGTTTTATTTAATTTGGAAACGAACTAGTTTGATTTTTGCTTGATTTTCTGCCAACGTTGGTAATAACTCAAAATCTTTGCATCTTTGGAGTTTGTTTCTTACAAATGTAGATTCGGTAACTTGGATGTCTGACTTTGTTCTTTGTGTTGTGTGTCTTTGTGGTTTAGAGTCTAATTTCTTTTTTAGGTTGTTTGTTTGCTCGAGGACGAGCAAAGGTTCGGTTTGGGGAGTTTGATGAGGCGTATTTTGACACCTCATTTAACCCTTTTTACTCTCTTTTTATTAGTTGTTTGGTTATGTTTAGTTGTGTTTTGTATATATCTTGTATTATTTCTTGTGTTTCCACCTTGATTCCAAGTTTTAGGTACTTTTCATGAAGAAAAGGAGTCAAAACGTTGCATTTCTATGCACTATATCAGAGATCACAACCTCCAAGACTCCAAATAGGTGCCACGAAGGTGCCCGAGATGCCAAACGGGTCAAGGATGGACAACAAGTCGCAATTCGAGCCCCAAAAGAAGCGGGGTGATCGCCCCAAGCTCTGGACGTAGCCACAGAGGGGCTACACCCAGAGACGGAGCGGGCGATCGCCCGGTCCAATTTTGTAACGCCAGAATCGGCGTTTTCTTTATATTCTGATTTCTGCGTTTCTTTTTATCAGACTTCATTCCAGATTGTAATTCACCATTTGAAATTCCCGTTTTACTTTTCTCTCTTCCAAGAACCCTAGATTTACATCAACAATTGTAACAAACCTTTAGATGATTTTTGTAACAAATTGAGATCCCTTGAAGGGTTTGGGTCTTTGATTTCTATTCGAATTCAATTGAAGCTTTTCTTCTGTGGAATCAAATCCGTGACAATTTGGTAATTGGTTGAACTTCTTTTGCTTAATAGATAGATTTTCATATGATTTGTGTATACGCTTTTTGCATGTTGGATATGTGTGGATCGCGTAGCTAATCATCCTATGGGTCGGTGGTAATAATTTAGGGATTGGAGCTAGTATAGGATATTTTCGGATGAATTTGAATAGCTTCATTGTTTGTTGAATCTTGCGAATCGTTTGATAGTTCAATGCCTTAGCAATCGTTTCCTGATACCCAAAATCCACAAGAGCGATTCGCACACTCAAGGTTAATTACGATTTAAGCCCAACACATTCGACTACAAACGCTGACTAGTAGAATTGACGACTCTACTACATTCATTAAACGATTTTACTTTCAAAAGTCGTATTCTTCATTGCAGATGCCACTAGCTAGCATGAACTATTTACTTACCACCGACCTGTGTTTCTTTATAGAGATAAAGCGAAGCATTCTTTGTATGATTGTTTCTCGGGGGATTGAGATAGAGTTGATTGGTTGGGTTTTTCATAACAAACCTTGAGTTACATCTGTTTTGAAGCACAAGCTATTCACGATTCTCTGTTACCTGCTTAACTGCTTTCCAGTCAATTAACTAAACTTGCATTAGCAAACAAAGCTTAGTCAAGTCCTTCGAGAATGACACTCGGGGCAACTCATTACTTCACTATGGTTTTTTAGTGATCTTGATTTGTGCCTTTAGCTACAAACAAATTAAAGACTTGATTTGACACATCAGTATCCCTGCCTCTCCTTGCACTAGTTCTATGTTTCTTCTGTTGCTCTCTTCTCCCTCCTTTTCTCTTCTTTAGGTACACTTTCTCTTCTAGCATTGCACTTGTATTTTTTGTTATTCCTGTACCTCTGTCTTTGTTGATTTATAGTCTGAATGTTATGCTTTACAAGCCTCTTTCACATTTGAAATCAATGAAGGATTCTGGCTATCCTATGGATGTTTTATAGTATTGTAAGAGAACCTTTGTGATTACTTTAGGGTAGGTTCTTAACAATATTGTTTGGCCTTGTAAAGTTGATCTTGATCTTAATTTGTGGAATAGAATTAACATTCTAGGGGTTGTGTATATTGGAAGGCTGTTTTTGTTGTCATCTTGAAATGACTATCCTCCCTTTATACCTGGAAACTCCCCTTGTTCAGTATGGAGCTTTCATCTACTACATTGCTATATCTTTTTGTTCAGATGTAACTAAACACTTTGTGGAAAGATCTATCTTTTTGTATCCTACTGTTTTGGGTATGTTGTATAACTTCAGGATACTATCAAGCTGGTGGTATCATTGGTCACTAAACTATTTGTTAGGAATATATCAGTTTATATTTTGATCAGTAATAACTTATCTTAGCTCAGAAAGGTGGTTAGTACTCTTCGTTCACTTGAACACTGTAAAAGAGGAAAATCACTAAGTATGTTAGTCTAGAAAATCTTGTATAGGATGTTAGGTCTCTGAATGTAATTTTTATATCTTTGAAGAAGACCAAGAAGAAGGCATCCAGCAGGAGAGTTCAACAAATTTTGAAGTTTTGAAGACTGCACAAGATTGCTGAAGACGAAGGTCATCAGATACATATGTCCAGACATCTTGAATAAATAAGTTTTGCAAAAGATATCCTGGATAAAACTATGTTTACACAGATATCCTGAACAAACAAGGTTTCTGAACGAGGAAAAGTGCCCACAGATATTTACACTCAGATACCCTGGATAAAACTATGTTTCTAGGAAACAATGTTTCAACAGGTATCTAAAGATGTGAAGGTCTCTGGAAAGGGACATGCAATGCTTCAGAAAGCATGCATAGTTCCGTTGACACTACAGGACAAAAATAGTACAATAAATGCGCAGACAGAGACATCTGAACAAAAGAGGAAATCTCTAAAAAGAGACAACGTCTTTTGCAGTACTATTTACAGATATCAATAGTTTGAATTTCATTAAGCCTAACGGATACTATTCAAACGGCATGATTTTCAACTATAAATATCAACACTTAGAATGCCTGAACACACACTGAACACACCAAGAACTTACATCTACGAACTCATTCATTCAAGCTTACAAGCATTCAACCTACTTACTCTTTAGCATATAGTTGCGACTAAGCTCTTGAATTCTAAGTAGCACGAAAGTTCTAAGTGTCATGATCCTTAACAAGCATTGCTATCTGTGAAGGAGTTGAATCAAAACATCAAGTATCTAAGTTTCATTCTCCAAAACATTTAACATAGACTTGGGTCGGTAAGAACATATCGCCACACATTGTGAAGTGTGTTAAGTGATTCTTGTTCTATAGAGTATTCTTACATAACTGAGAGAGTCATAAAGACTACTCACCTGACAAACTACCTTAACCAACACCTTAAACGGCGTGGAGTACATGAAGTACTTAGTTTGGGAAACTAAGGAATAACTCCAAGGTTACTGAGCATAGGAAGTACTTAGTTTGGGAAACTAAGGAATAGCTCAAAGGTTTCTGTGTACATGAAGTACTTGGCTGAGAAAGCCAGGGAATAACTTAGGGGGACCACTTGGTTGGGAACCTACTGTAAAAGGAAATCAAGGGATAGGTTTATTGTAAGGAGAACTCAATATCTATCTTAGTGAATTTCAAGTCCTGAGAAAGGGCGAGTGGATTAGTTGAGGGATTACGCCACCCTCAGATACCACTATAAAGATCTGTGTTATTTACTTTCTGCAACTTATTACTTGATTTAGCTTGCTGAGTATTTACACATATCTTGCTGAGCACGTGCACTTATCACAGAAAAGTTTTTCGCTCTCTGAAATTAAGTATCAGATTTCTTCACAGATATCTGAGAAATTATGTTTATCGACAAAAGGTGTAAAAGATTATTCACCCCCCCCCCCCCCCCGGCCTCTAGTCTTTTCCTTTGCCGTTATCTGGACCAACAAGTGGTATCAGAGCGGGAGGTTCCCAAGCTTTTTGCACTGAACCTAGATCCCAGATAAGTGCCCACTAACTGCTTTTCACCTACACTTGATTTTTCTGTTTAGTGTGTTTGCTGCAGGATGTCTTTAAGTGACGCTCCAATTCTCAAGCCAGAGAATTATGAAAAATGGAAGAACAACATGATGCTCCACCTAGAAGCCATCAGTGACGAAATGATCGAAGTAATAAAGAATGGCCCCATAGTCATTCAACAACTCAAGCAGGTCATGGAGGTTTCTAATGGTAGAGACAAAGTTCCCACTGATGAAGAACCAAGTGGTAGTTCCTCACAAACAGGTGCTTCAACCAGTGGAAGACCTACTGGTCAAATTGTTTATGAGCCAAAGCCCAGAGAGCTCTGGACAACGGAAGATGCCAAGAGAAATCGACTAGATGGTCAGGCTCGCAGTATCATCATACGTTCCACTCCAGAGTACATACAGTGTAAACTGTGGGGTGCAAAAACGGCGAAAGTGGCCTGGCACCTGATTGAAGAAATCTTGCCGGCACTGAGAAAACAAAGGAAAATAAGTTCGAAGTTTTGAAGCTTAAATTCAAAAACTTTAAACAAGGTCCCACAGAGACTCTTGAAGAACTAGATTTCCAATTTAACACTGATGAGTGAAATGGCTGCACTTGGTGAAAGTGAGAGATACTCTAACTCTGAAAAGGTTAAGACTATCGTGAGAAGCTTGAATCAAAACTGGGAACATACTCAGTATTTTTATTTCGACAAGGAATGCCAAATATCACTCCAGTAGAACTCTTTTCCCACTTAGCTACTGTCAACTATGAAACTACTCAGAAGAGAACAAACAATTGTTGAGAAAGTTCATAATGTTGCTTTAGTAACACAAGGTACTTCTGAATAGAAGGATACCAAGGAAATGACTGAGGAAGATGCTCTTGCTGTAAAGAAAATGAGAAAATATGTCAGTCGGGATATTGAGAGAAGAAAAGCCAAAGAGAAGCTGAAAAAGCATCTAGGCTCAAACTATCACCAGTATAAGAATATGCAGCTGTCAAGCTCGCTGAACAAACCGACTCAGCAAGCATCTAGTACTGAGGAAGCAGAAATTGGAAACGATATCTGTTTCTATTGTCAGAAACCTGGTCATTTTAAAAGAGACTACCCTGTTTTCAATAAGCTAAAGACATGTGACAAGAAAGATAGAAGAAACTTCAAGAGAGGTCAAAGAGCTTTGCACACTGAAGAAAGGAAAAATATTCAAATCCAATTGGATGCTCTCGATATTGAGTCAAAATCTGAGGAAGAAGACTCAGATGACTCCAAACTACCTTCTCCAGAATTATGTGGCATCACTCATGAATTAGTTGACTTTGGTCAAAAGAAAAGGAAATTATGTGGGGTTGCTGAGGAGATCTATCCAGATTGCTCCAACATTGAGCCTTGCCTAATGGCTAACGAGGTAACCAACATTTCTCAATTCAGAAATTATGAGAGTGATGAGGAAGAAATAAGAGATTTAGAATATCTCAGAAGAGAACTTGATCTTTACAAAAGAGAATTTCAAATGGTCCGAACTAGAGCCAACATTTTTTAAGAAGAAAAGAATTCTCTTGAGAGGGAAAATTCACAATTACTCAAGATATCTGAGAAAAAGGATGTTTTAAATGCATTTCTCAAAGCACAGATATCTGAGACGGATAAGTTACACAGAAAGGCAATGGATATACTCCAAAAGGAAAATAAAGATCTTCTTTCTGAAAATGAGGAACTCAAGAAGAAAGAACTATCTTTTCAATCCTATGCCAAAGCAAGTGACACTCTTACTGAAGTGCACTCTTATTTAAGAGACCCTTCAGAAAAGGGAGGACTTGGGCTGGACACACAAACAAATAGCTCTACTACTCTGAATAAGAGTGACGAAAGAATAACGTTTGTTAGTGCTCAGCAAAATGGTTCTCTAATAACCTACAGCATTGGTCAGAAAGCTAAGGCTGTTGACAAAGGAAAGGCAGTCGCGATCAAACCTTTGTGGAAAAAACAAGTCCAAAAGAGAACTGTCGGGAATATTTCTGTAAAGAAACATAACACTGAAAAGTGTAATCACCCATAGTGCTATGTCTCTCATAAAGGAAAAATTGCAGGAGCAGGCAAATTTTTCAACATCACGTTTTCTAGAAAGAAAGACGTTCCATAGACTAGCAAAGCTGCTGAGAAGAGAACTCAGACAGCACCAGGTGCTCGAAATGGCATTGGCTATAAAGCCATCGGGAAACAACTCACTCGTGAGTATAAACAAGACCAAGAACGATGAAAGCCAGGATTATGCATAGCAATCATCAGAAGTGGAAGAAAGAACAGGTTACGACCACTCTGAATGCCAGGGCTAGAAGAAGTCTGGCAAGGAAAGCTAAGTTTGCTGAAAAGCAGACTCAACAATCTGACAGGTATCTGAAAGCACCACGAGGAGCACCAAGGAACACACCAAGAAGGAAAATAGCTTTAAATGATAATGACACTAATCATTTAATTCCTCCTTATGTTCCAACAAGACAAAAGAATACCCCAAGGAAGTTCATTCAGAAATGGATTCCTACAGTGAGATTCTTTAGTCCAGAAAGTTCCATTGTTGGAATGAGAGCCGTGCAAAAATGGGATATGCACTTGCAATCGACGTATGGGTAATTTTGGGGTCCATCTTCCTAAATTGGATCGAGAATGAACTCCATATTTCATGTCTTGTGCAGAACACTCTGAGGAAGAACCCGAAGTGGCATTTTGATAGTGGATGTGGGAAGCACATGACAGGAGACAAACCAAATCTGATTAACTACAGAAAATGCGATAAAGGACCAATTATTAGATTTGCTGGAGGAGATGAAAATCCAACCAAAGGTTTTGGCAATCTGAAGTTTGGAGCTCTTACAATCTCTGAAGTACTACATGTAAAGGGATTGAAATATAATCTCCTAAGCATGAGTCAATTGGTAGACAAAGGGTACACTGTAAAGATCAAGTCAAAACTATGCAAAGTAATAGACAATGAGTCAAAGCAGACAATCTTGGTTGCTAGGCGAAAAGGAAATCTACATGTTGCTGACTGGGCATCTGCCACAACTGAAGAATGTCTCATGGTGAGTCAATCTAGCCACACTGAAGAAAACTGGCTATGGCATAAAAGAATGAGTTACTTGAACTTCAAAACTCTGAACAAGCTAGCCAAGAAAGAATTGGTGGTTGGTTTACCCAAAATGGTATATAGAAAAGATGGTATATGCTCAGCTTGCCAAATGGGAAAACAATCCAAAACATCTTTCAAGTCTAAAACTAGACACTCCAGTGAAAGGCCACTGCAAATGTTACATATGGATCTTTTTGAATCCTCTGTAACTAGCTATGCAAGAAAGAAGTATGGTCTGGTTGTTGTTGATGATTTCTCAAGATTCACTTGGATTTTATTTCTCAAACATAAATCTGATGCAAGGGTTGAGATACCCAACTTGCTGAATAAGCTTACATTCATGAAAAATGACAAGGTATCAGAATCGTAATGCACCATGGTACCGAAGTTTGTGAACCAAAGACATAAAAGAGTTTTGTACCTGCAAAGGTATACAACATCAACTATCTTCAGTAAGGACACCACAACAAAATGGTGTTGCTGAAAGGAAGAATAGGACCCTAAAAGAAGCAGCAAGAACAATGCTTGCTGAAACTGAAATAAGTGAAATCTATTGGGTTGAAGCTGTTAACACACTACACTCAAAATAGATGTTTAATTAACAAACACCATGACAAAACTCCTTATGAACTTTTGATTGGTAGACCCCCTAGTATCAAACATCTAAGGGTGTTTGGTTGTAGATGTTTTGTTCTTAACAATGGAAAGGAATACTTGAGAACATTTAAACCAAAAGTAGGTGAAGGAGTATTTCTTGGTTATTCTCTGAATAGCAAAGCCTACAGAATCTACAACAAAAGAACTCAAAAGATTGAAGAATCTGTTCATGTAGTCTTCTACGAAGGAAACAAGAAAGTACTCTTGAATGAAGAACTCTCAGATAGGTTCAAAGAACTAATGATTAAAGATTCTGAAGAAGAATCCTCAAAAGGAAACAACTCTGTCATTCACTTAGAGGATGAATCTGACGATGAAAAGCAACCATTACTTAGTAACAACCAGATGACTCTAAGACATGATGAAGAATTTCCTATGAGAATTCCAGAAATGGAACAGGTTACTGAGAACCTTCATCATGAAGAGATTTTTGAGAATGAGATTGCTGAAAATCAAATTTCAGATATCTCTAACACTGAAAAAGTGTCAGATATCCATGGCATTTCCCATGTGCCAGATATCTCAGATATTACACAAGTATCCTATCAAGATCATATTGATTCACATTCAGATCAAAATGATATTGATCCTACTAGTTCAAAACCCATTATGAAATGGATAAGAAATCATCCTGCCATGGATGTGATTGGTTCTTTATACCAAGGAGTTAGAACTAGGAGAGCAATTGCTGACTCTCTTTATGGATGTTTCATCTCAAATATTGAACCTAAAACTATAGAAGAAGCATTGAAGGATCAAGATTGGATCTCTGCAATGCAAGAAGAGTTGGATCAATTTGAGAGAAACAAAGTCTGGAAACTGGTTCCATTTGTTGACAGAATATCTGTAATTGGAACCAAGTGGGTTTTCAGAAATAAAATCAATGAGTCTTGTGAAATAACTAGAAACAAAGCAAGGTTGGTTGCCAAGGGATTCACCCAGACAGAAGGACTAGATTTTGACGAGTCATATGCTCTAGTTGCAAGATTGGACGCAATTAGACTATTTCTAGCCTTTGCAGCTCATAATGACTTTAAAGTTTATCAGATGGATGTTAAAAGTGCATTCCTAAACGGTGAACTTGCTGAAGAAGTCTATGTTGAACAACCACCAGGCTTTGAGGTTTCCACAGAAAGTAGAATGGTTTATCAACTTCGAAAAGCTCTGTATGGACTGAAACAGGCTCCGAGAGCATGGTATGATAATTTAGCCAAATACTTGCTGGAAAGTGGCTTCAAGAAAGGAAATGTTGATAAAACACTCTTTACTTTGAACCATAAAGGGAAACTACTTTTAGTTCAAGTATATGTTGATGACATTATATTTGGATCTAAAGACAAGCAACTTTGTGAAGACTTCGCTGAGCTCATGAAAAGTAAATTTGAGATGAGCATGATGGGAGAATTAAACTACTTCCTAGGATTGCAAGTCAAGCAACTTAATGATGGAATATTCATTAGTCAAACAAAGTATGCAAAGATTATGCTCAACAAGTTTAATCTAAAGTCTTCTGAAAAGAATGCTAAGATACCTATGAGCATGGGAACCAAAATGACCTATACTGAATCTGACAAAGGTGTTGAAGAACACAAGTATAGGAAATTGATTGGGTCTCTATTGTACCTCACTGCTAGTAGACCTGATATTCAATATGCAGTTGGCGTGTGTGCTAGATTTCAGACAAATCCAATGCAATCACACTACAACATTGCTATGAAAATATTAAGGTATGTAAAGGGTACTGTAGAAGTTAGATTGTGGTATCCAAAAGACAGTGGATTGAGTTTAGTTGGCTATTCTGATGCTAACTATGCTGGATCATTGCTTGATAGAAAAAGCACCTCAGGAACATATCAATTTCTTGGTGCTAGATTAATATCATGGTTCAGCAAGAAACAAAACTCAATTGCCACATCCACCACAGAGGCTGAATATATTGCTGTTGGGTGTTGTGCTTCACAGATATTGTGGATACAACAACAACTTAGAGATTATGAGATCAATGAAGAGAAAACACCGATTTTCTGTGACGACACAAGTGCTATTGCCATAACTCAGAATCCTAAATTTCATGCAAGAACAAAGCACATTGATGTTAGACACCACTTCATTAGAGATCATGTTGAAAAAGGCAATATAGAGATACTCAAGATTGGTACTGAAGATCAACTTGCAGATATCTTTACAAAGCCTTTGCAAGAAAGCAGGTTCTTAACCTTGAGACATAGTCTTGGGTTAATGGAGCTACCGAAGGAACTGAAAAGTTCTAATCTCTGAGACGGAAATTCAGAAAGAAGAGATAAGATATCTGGAATAGGAATCCAGAATATCAAAGACAAAAGGTGAAACACATAGCAAAAAGATATCTGAGACGGGTACTCAGATATCAAAGGTTAAAGGGTAAAATGGCTATTTGAAGATTTTTGAGATAAGTACTTAGATCACAAACTAAGGGGGAACACAAAAGAGAAATGTGGTACAACTATATTCAGTCAACTACACCTCTGGTGTTTTTGTATCTTTCCATTTATATGTTAAGTTACATATAGTCTCTGAACTGAATACATAAGTTCAAAAACTGTCCCCTAATCACAGAAAAGAGATGTGATTCAGAAAGCCATACGCCAAATTTCATTAATTGGGCACAATTACAATTACTGATTGTGATCATTGCTGAAGAAGCAATCGTAACCCTTGATGAAATGGGCGTTTGATCTTAACGGACGAGATTAATTCTCTATAAAATAGTGGACTGTAAAATCACAGACGTGGCCCACTAAGCATTTAATGCAAAATGAATTTTACCCACGGCTATCTGCATTTGCACATATACATATGTACAAAATCAATTTGTATGTATATGTCTGTTGAGAGTAAGATGTTATATATATAGGATTTTGGCAAAAGAAATCACTTTCGCCTAATCCAGCATTCACAATTACACAGAAATAGCAAAACCCTTTCAAAGTTTTCTGCAAATCTCTGTTCTTCGCTTAGTTATTCTACAAAGAATCATTAAACTTAAACCTTAATCTCTTTCTGACTTTCAAAAACTTTCACTATTTAAAGAGATGGCTCCAAAACGTGCTTCTACCCAGAAATCCCAAACTACTACCTCTGGTACTGCTGAAAAGCAAGCACCAATGTTGGTTATAACAAACAAACGGTTGACTGGAGAGTTCAATCCTGATCATTGGACTTCAAATCACAGGATGATTTGGGGTGGTGCCATGATTGAGGAATACCTTGTAGCTGCAATAGAAAACCAGGCTGATAGAAAGTTGGTACTTGATATGCTTGAAAAGGCACAAATCAAGGGCTTTCTATCTGATCTTCCCAGTGGAGTTTCTTCACTGGATGTCCTGGAGTTTTACAACAACTCCACGATTATTTCCAAAGTCTCTGAAGGCACTAAGACAGTGTCTATCAAGACTAAAGTTCAAGGACAGGAAATCCTGTTGGACGAAACAGCTTTCTATGGCTCTTTGAACTTCAAAATCTTGGAAAGGATTTTGAAATTGACACCAAGGATGAAGATCTCCTTGAGGGTGTCAAAAACCTCTACAGTGATGTGTGTGATCTTGACAAGCCAGACACACCCATCGACTTCAAACTTGCTGACATCGAAATCGGACATCTGCTGGTTCACTGGGATGTGTTGGCATGTATCCTTCACAGATGTTTTGATGGTCTACAAGGAGGAGCTGACCAGATAAGCCAAGAACGCTAGATGATGATGTTCTTGTTGAATCAACAAAACAAAAGGCTGGAAAACCCTTTTAATTAGGGGAAGTACGCCTTCATGAAATTTGTGAAGAAGATACAAGGCTGAGGGTTCCGTTGAGACCAAAAAGCCCAGAACTTCACGAAAGAAGTCTGCTAGCAAATCAGAAGGCATACCCATTATGGAAGTCGACTCTCAGATATCTGCAGCCACTGCTGATGAACTCATAAATGAAGATGAACTCATCAATGCTGCTACGACCACAGCTGATGAACTCATAAATGCTGCAGAGTGCCTTGCTGATGAACTTATCAATGCTAATAAAAGCAGTGAGAAACTTCAAACACTCTCTGTAGAAGCAGTAGGGATTGTTGATAATTCAGTCCCAGATTTCGATGAAGAATCTGAAGATGAGGGGGAACCAATAATCCCCAAGGTTACTGAAAGAGCAACTAGTTCAAAGGTTGCTAGACAAAACACACCATCAGAGCAAGTAACACTTAAGCACATTGAAGATGCTCTGATGAGTGGCAACTTAGTGTTGGAGGATACTGCCATTGCCTCAACACTTAAAAGTCTGTCTCAAGCAGATCTGGATAGGCCCCATATAGCATCACCTTCTTCATCCAGATCAGAATCACCACACCAACCACAATGACAATAGTGGATCTTTGTTGAGATGATACTTGAGTTACAGCATGAGATACCAACATCTTTCCTTGCTGAAGAAAATCCTCTAAAAGAACAGGTTCCCCAACTTAATGAGAGGGATCAAACTGAGGCATCTGCTCAGAATGATCAACCAGGGGAGGCAACTGAGTTGCACACTCAGGAAAGGTCTGAAGTACCTGAAACTTCAAACAAAGAAGCTGAAATGGAACAACAAGACCAAAGCATAGAAGGGTCACAAGTTCCAGAGACCAATCAGCCTGACACTGCTCAGGTAGCTTAATGGTTTAACTCTCTACTTGTGATATTTTATGTTTATAAATCTTGTTACTAATAAAAATTTCTTTGTTACAGGCTGAATTAGAAACAAAAGAACAAGAGGAAGCTGCAAAGCTTGCCTCAGAGACTGAGAAGGAGGCTCCCATAGCCTCACCACTTAAGGAAACTGAGCCTGTATTACAGGTGGAAATTAGTTTCTTAAGACATAACTTTTCAGATATCTATTGTACACACTTGACTAACTAAGTGTTTGTTTTTAATAGGCTCCAACTGAGAAGAAAAATGATGAGGCTGAGAAGCCTAACTCATCAGAGAATCAACCAGAGACTCACAAAGTCTCTGAGGAACAAGTATCTGAGCCTTCTATTGAGAAGGTATATATATATCTCAGATATCTATATTCTTCACAATGTTACTCTGATCATTTTTCTAAAAACTTAACACTTTCTACTCATTGGTTCAAAAAGAAGTAGAAGTTGCTGGGGAAATGCCCACTCAATCCCCTCAACCAATGGAAATTGATGAAGCCTCAAAGCCTTCATCATAAAAAAACCTTCCAGAGACTGCACAAGTCTCTGAAAGACAAGTATCTGAGCCTCCTACTGTGGAGGTAATTGACATCTCAGATATCTAAAATTGTCTAATGTAGTTTTCTTGCTAAAATTTTCTAAGTGTTATGTTTTTAATCTCAGGTTCAAGCAGAAAGAAAGATCATTGAGGATCAGACTTCCAAGTCTCCTCCTCATATCCAGATATCTGAGGCACCTGGAACCTCAGTAGTCAAGTCATCTGAGCCTGTCACACAGGTAACTCAGATACCTTTCTACTCTAAAGCCCAAATATCTACCATAGGTTTGAAACTAATTCAGAACTCTTTCTTTCAGGCTCAAACAAGTGCCACTAAGGTCCCTGTTGATGAGAATAAGGACCTGCTTCCTTTCTTCAAGGAATACACTTTGCCAAAGCACCTAAAATGCTTCAAGAAATGGCAAAAGCTTCGATGCTCCGATCTATCTGAGATCATAAAGGTGAGTGATCACCCCATAAGGAAAGCACGAGCCCTTAACTTGGAAAATTATGTCCATTCTATGTTCCCCACTGAACAATACTCTTTTGGAACATTAATGCATAAGGACTTCGTCAAGGAAGTGGCCAGAAAGCTTATTCAAGCTTTCAACCAAGCAGATGGTCAGACCAGAATGCAGATGGCATTCAAGCCTATTTTGCCCCAGACTTTACAGTTCATACCCTCTGAGAAGAGGAAGTAAATGGGCAAATGATCACTATTCTAGAAGTGATCAATCTGGTTTCTGAAGATGAAGAAGAGAAGGAGACTGATGAGAATGAATATGATGAACCTCCTTCAGACCATCACAAGGATGAGGATGATAAGAAGGATGATGATGATGCCCCTGCACCAGGGACAGGAGGGATTGCACAAGGAAATAATACCTCAGTTGCTGAAAAGCACACTGAGAGGACATCACAAAAATCCCCTCCTTCATCTCCTCAGAAATCTACCCATCCATCTCCCCAACAAAAAGACTCTACTGAACAAGTAGTTGAGCACTTTCTGAGGACAACACTCAGAAAATATTGGATGCACAAGCCAAAGTTGCTCAACTCAAACAACTGTTGGAGGAAGAACAACAGCTAAACCTTCAACTGGAAGAGAAGATAGTTGAATCTAAAGCAAAGCTCCAAAAGATTGAAGATCAAACAATCATGGAAATGGAAGCTTATGTTGAAATGAAAGAACTCGACTTCATTCGTGCAATTCTTTGAGGAATTAGATACTGAGCAAGTATCTGAAGACAAGCATGATGCTAAGGCTGAATTACCAAAAGATGTACCATCCTCCTCACTGAAAGGAAAGAAGCCCATCTTTGAGATGGTTGCTGGACTAGAGAACATTGATGAAAATGTCCAAGAGGATGAAGATCACTGGGATGATGACTCAGATGATGAAGAAGACAAGGCATTGGCAAAACACCGCAATGAACACTTAGCGGTTTCTCATTTGAAAAGAAAGCTGATTGCTACTGAAATATTCAGCAAGCTGCCAAATGTAAACTCCAATGAATACTTGAAAAAGGAGTTGTCTTCTCAAGATAAAGCCGCCATTGCATCAGTCCCTGCAGAGATGAAGACATTCACTGAGCTCATCACTCAGAGAACAACCAGTCTGGTCATTGCTCAGAAAGACCTAGGCATGATTAGGGATGATGACCAAAACTTGGCTGCAAGAGCCTTTGTAGAGGCTAGCTATGCTGCTGGAAAAGCAGATGCTATTCAAGGCCCACTAGCAGAGCTCACTGATAAGAAAACAAGTCTTATCAAACAAAATTAGGATCTCAAAGCTAATCTTGAAAGTTGGTTGCTGCTTACAACTATCTGCAAGGCAACTTTGACTCCCTTTCAGATACTTTTGTGATTCTTAGTCAGTCAACAATGACTAAGGGGGAAGGATTTCAAGGTGCTCAGAGAGGAAGAGGAAACAAAAGAAAATCTGAACAATCACCTCTCAGAATAAATGAGCCCTCCTCCAGTCAAACTGCTCTACAGATAGTGGCTACTACTCAGCAACTTCCTGAAAAAGGAATGACAACAAGGGCCAGGGCACAGAAACCTCCAAGGAGTACTAAGGCTCCAAGGAGAAGACAAGTGATAGGGGTTGATGAGTCTTCTGAAGAAGAAGAAGAAGAAGAAGAAGAAGAAGAAGAAGAAGAAGAAGAAGAAGAAGAAGAAGAAGAAGAAGAAGAAGAAGAAGAAGAAGAAGAAGGCCAAATCAAATCCCAGGGCAATGAAGAAGGCTGCAAAACACCTAACAAGAGAAATCTGGAAGATGATGATGAAGATGAGGATGAAGATGAAGCTCCTCTTCACAGAAAAAGAAGAAAGGTTGATAGCCTATATGAGCCCATAGCTGCAAAGCCTTTAGCAGCTAAAACCCTCTGGAAATACCAAGTCAATCCAGGGAGGTTCTTCAAGCAATCTCCCAAAGGAGAATTCAAGACAAATGAGGAACAAGCTGAGAGCTGAAGAAAGAAAACTTCAACTACCACTCAGGCCTGAAGAAGCCAAGATTGAGTATGTGAAGACCAACAATGACTCCTCTGTCTACAGGTGCATTAATCAGAAGAATGGCTACTGGATTCTGGAATTCAAGCACTTACTGGTAAATGAAAATTTTCCAGAACCAATCCATAAGCAACTCATGACATGGAGAAAAGACAAGCCAGTCTTGATTAACACCAACCACATCAACGCCTGGTTGGATTTTGAAGTAATCAAGGGAATAGAAGCCATGAAGAAGGACCTCTCTGATGATTGTCCTTATGGAAAGCCAGATGATGTGCACAGAATTCCCAACATCACTGGAACAGGCACAAGAGAAAGACTTATTGTGGAACTCTTTGAGTCATTCTACATGACTGAAGATCAATACAAGGGTGACATCAGATATCTGAGGATTATTTATGAATACTTCAAGCTTTCAGATATCAGAATTGAGCATGCCTGGAAATGGGGAAAGTATATGTGGGTCAAACATTTTGCCAAGAAGAATCCCACCAAATCATACAAAGAAGTCTGTGGTTATGCCAGAGAAACTGAGATGTTTACTTGGAGCTTGGTTACTCCTGTTGTCCTAGTTAACAATGTATTTTGTATCTTGCTGAATGTTCTCTATTGTTCTATCATTGTAAAAGTTATCTGTAAACTTTCTTTGTAACATATCTGATGAATCTACTCTCAGATATCAATCTATAAAAAGATAACTTGTCAGCAAAGATCACACCTTGTGATTTTGTTGATGTTTACTTTCTGCACTTAATTAAAATGAATTGAAAAGATCATAAGAAATGATTAAGTGTTAGATTGTTCCCTCTTCCAAGTTGTAATAGGTTTTAAAGATAGTCATCGTTGACTGATCAAAAAGAGGGAAATTTGTTAGGAATATCTGTTTAGATTTTGATCAGCAACCTAATGACTTATCTTAGCTCAGAAAGGTGGTTAGTACTCTTGGTTCACTTGAACACTGTAAAAGAGGAAAATCACTAAGTATGTTAGTCTAACAAATCTTGTATAGGATGTTAGGTCTCTGAATGTAATTTTTATATCTTTGAAGAAGACCAAGAAGAAGGCATCCAGCAGGAGAGTTCAACAAATTTTGAAGTTTTAAAGACTGCACAAGATTGCTGAAGACGAAGGTCATCAGATACCTATGTCCAGATATCTTGAATAAACAAGTGTTTTTCAATAAACAAGTTTTGCAAAAGATATCTGAAAACACAAGGTTTCTGAACGAGGAAAAGTCCCCACAGATATTTACACTCAGATACCCTGGATAAAACTATGTTTCTAGGAAACAATGTTTCAACAGGTATCTGAAGATGTGAAGGTCTCTGGAAAGGGACATGCAATGCTTCAGAAAGCATGCATAGTTCCGTTGACACTACAGGACAAAAATAGTACAATGCAATAAATGCGCAGACAGAGACATCTGAACAAAAGAGGAAATCTCTGAAAAGAGACAACGTCTTCTGCAGTACTATTTACATATATTAATAGTTTGAATTTCATTAAGCCTAATGGATACTATTCAAACGGCATGATTTTCAACTATAAATATCAACACTTAGAATGCTTGAACACACACTGAACACACCAAGAACTTACATCTAGGAACTCATTCATTCAAGCTTACAAGCATTCAACCTACTTACTCTTTAGCTTACAGTTGCGACTAAGCTCTTGAATTCTAAGTAGCACGAAAGTTCTAAGTGTCCTGATCCTTAACAAGCATTGCTATCAGTGAAGGAGTTGAATCAAAAGATCAAGTATTTGAGTTTCATTCTCCAGAACATTTAACATAGACTTGGGTCAGTAAAGAACATATCGCCACACGAAGTGTGTTAAGTGATTCTTGTTCTATAGAGTATTCTTACATAACTGAGAAAGTTATAAAGACTACTCACCTGACAAACTACCTTAACCAACACCTTAAACGGCGTGGAGTACAGGAAGTACTTAGTTTGGGAAACTAAGGAATAACTCCAAGGTTACTGAGCATAGGAAGTACTTAGTTTGGAAAACTAAGGAATAGCTCAAAGGTTTCTGTGTCTGAAGTAGTACTTTGAAAGTCGGGAATAACTCAGGGGGGACACTTGGTTGGGAACCTAGTGTAAAAGGAAATCAAGGGATAGGTTTATTGTAAGGAGAACTCAATATCTATCTTAGTGAATTTCAAGTCCTGAGAAAGGGCGAGTGGATTAGTTGAGGGATTACGCCACCCTCAGATACCACTATAAAGATCTGTGTTATTTACTTTCTGCAACTTATTACTTGTTTTATTTACCCTGCTGAGTATTTACACATATCTTGCTGAGCACGTGCACTTATCACGGAAAAGTCTTCCACTCTCTGAAATTAAGTATCAGATATCTTCACAGATATCTGAGAAATTGTGTTTATCGACAAAAGTTCTAAAAGACTATTCAACCCCACCCCCTCTAGTCTTTTCCTTTGCTGTTATCTGGACCAACACTTTTTAATTGGCAGAAGAACAAGCAACTCATTTGGTGTCATTTTGTGCCTCCTCCTCCTTGATCTAGTTATGTGCTGCATGTTGCTAGGTGTGAGCCCTCATCACAACTATGCTACTTTGGAAAAGGGAATAGCTCAAGACTTGCTTCTAGTTATGGCATGTTCGTGGGGACATCTTCTAGTCTCATAGTTGGTATAAACCTTTCCTTTTTAGGACTTTTGTAAGCTTTAGAATTGCTATAACCTTCCTTTCATTTTGTACAAGTTCTGTAAAGCTTATGCTATACTTGTTGTATGTGGGTTCCCACAAACCGCCATGATTTATGGTATGATAGAATAGTTTTATTTAGAAAAAAATAAACCTTAGAATCCCCCATAATTCGTACCTCTCTATGTTGTGAAACCGGTGGACCCCAGGTTTAATCGGTACCCGAAGCTATCACCGGGACGAAAACTCTCAAATTCGGGTAAAACTCAGAACCCAGTAAAAACCCGGTAACTACTACTATTATTTAAATCAATATTAACAAAATAAATGTTTTGATTAACATATGGACATTTTTATTATGATAAAGTTTTGCAGGAGTGTGTGTGTAAATAAAAGAAGAAAAGGTTTTGATGTTGGATCTCTTTTATTTTCTATTGAACTTAAATCCCTTTCCCATTCACCAAAATAACAAAAGAAATCATCTGATTCTGATCTGATTTTTGTTGAGCTGCATTTCCGATCCCAAGGTTCCAAATCTTAGATCCTCGCATTATCTATCAATCGGACACTTGACCGAGGATCCAAGGCTTCCGATCTTCTTTATCCACCGCCTGTGATTCGTTTTCAATTGATGATGCCATTTCTATTGATTTCCCGAATGTGATTATATCCGTGGATCTTCGAATATGGCGTGGTTTAGTGGGAAAGTGTCTTTGGGAAATTTCCCCGATTTCTCAGAGGCCGTCAATAAGCTGAGCGAGAGTGTTAAGAACATTGGGGAAAATTTGGATACTGCACTTGGCCTTGAGGAGAAATCTGATGATGCACCAACCACTAGTGAAGGTATCAGTTATCATTCTCACTTGATAACTAACTTACATATTCGATATTCGATAATAATTAATTTGGTTTGATTACTACTAACATTACGTAGTTTAATGTGTTAATGTAAATCGTTGTTGTGTAATACTATATGCATGTCTGTTGCAATTTTAGAGTATAGGAACTCATGTCTTTATGTTCACTTGAGATTTTGTCTGAGCAGTGTCAATCGATTCGCGCTTCTGTTGTGTGCATTTGGTTTGTGGTTTCGTGAGCTATCAATGGTCACTTGGTTTACCTCTGTGTATATGACATGTATACCAAACTAACTAAGCCTTTTATCCCAAAAACATTGGGCTAGGCTATATAACATATGTACTTCTTGGATATAAATGTACATGTGTACATCCATAGGGGGGGTGTCTATTGGTGTTGTAAGTAAGATTTGCCATTTGCCTGATTAGATAGATACTTCCCAGCAGCCAAGGCTAGTTTAACTAATTCATGTACAAGTAAATTTAATGCATGTCCAGATTACCAATATTTACTTTTCCACACTTATATTTTTGTCATCCCAAACAGCGCCGGGATTATGGCCTTCAGCTACAGACAGAAAGACGTTGTTTGAACCCATAATGGGATTTATGGGACAGAAAGCTGAGGATGGTTCTGAATCTCCTGATGAATCAGAGGAACAGCCTAATCTCTCAGAGTCGACGTCTACCATCAAGGATATAGAAGCTGACACTGAGAGTTCAGCCAATCATGCCAGTGAACAAGCTGCTCCTAGAGATGAACCAAAGAAAGAGATAAAACTGGAAGATGGAGAGGCAGAATCTGAGGGGGATATGAAAGATTCCTCTGTTAAGCAAAAAGATGCTGCTCCTGGAGAACATGCTGAAGCAGAGGTGGTTACACCTGCTACTGCTGTTGAAATATCTGAACAGGTAACTGAAGAGGCTGAGAATACCAACAGTCTTCAGAAGGATAGGTCAGCAGAGGAGTTGCCTTCACCAGAGCAGTCTGTAGAGACAGATTTATCGAGTCACCCGAGTCATGTTGAAGTAATTTCTTCCTCACATGAACTGGATGATAGTACTAGTGCGAGAGAGAATGTTAGTAACCAACACGGGCAAGGAGAGGTGGCTGAGGAAGTTTTTCCAGCTGAAGCTGATGATGGCGTGAAAAGCCCAGCTGAAACAGGAGTGCTATCGGGATCTGTATCTGATTCCCCTCTGAAGACTGATGATGCTAAAGACAATTCCAGTGATGATATGCCTATTGTACAGCATAATGACATGAAGGCCTTGGAAGTTGTTGATGATTCAATTTCAGTCCAGAAAGATATGATTGCTAAATCAATTGATCAAGAACAAACCTCAAATGAAGATTCTAGTGCAAAAGAGCGTCTGAGTATAGGAAGTAACTCATCTGATATTGCAAGTTCTGCGGCTGAGTTGGAGAGAGTGAAGAATGAAATGAGAATGATGGAAACTGCACTGCAGGGGGCTGCTAAACAAGCTCAGGTGTGCTTTTCTCTTGGGGTTAAATCCTTTCCTTTCCTATTTAAGTACCAGGTGGCATAGGATAAGATTCACTTGATGTAGACATATCTAAAACAGAATGATTTCATCACACATGTCAATCTTATTTTGTGATCTAACGTAGAAGGTTGGCGGCAAATGTAGGCTTACTGAACGATAACGGTACTGGTCCCAAGATGCATCAAGCTAAAGGGCGTCTTAAGTGATGCGTGTTTGGGTTTGACCAAGTCAATTGGCATAAAAGCACAACCTTTTTAGCTTTCTTATTTTTAGAATCTTAAGTATTCCATAAGTTGCTAATCATATCAAATGATTGCTTGCCACTAGCACATTCCAGATTATAGATGTCATTTGCATTTGAACAATAAAATTTGAAATTCAAACTGTTGTGTAGCAATTTGTCCTGTTATTGCTGACATGAATTCTTTTTACTTTCGCATTCTGATACCTTCTAGGCCAAGGCTGATGAAATTGCAAATCTGATGAATGAAAACGAGCACTTAAAAGCTGCAATTGATGATATTAGGGTGAGTAAATGCTCCATTCTTTAAGTTATTTTCTGAATTGTCTTTTGATATTTAACTCAAGTCTCCATCTTTGATCTGGCATTCACATCTTATCTTATCTTCGTTTTATTATCTGTGCTTTATTCCTGTTTGCAAGTTTATTTGCTTCAATTTCAAATGCAAGTCGTTAAAGCGCAGAAAGAGAAAAATGTGTTTCTCAAATGTCTATATTTCAATATCCTGTAAGAAACAATTGCCCAATGGATAGGAAGAATATGCAATTATGTGCATCTTGTGTGGCAGTGGCACTCTTTATCCATCCACCTTGATTTATTTTTGCATTGAACAAGAATTTCTTCAATTCTTTTTTTTTCTTTAATTTCTCTATCCGAAGTTCCCCCATGATTCTTGATTCTTTTTGTTTTTAATTTTAAAATATTCCTGCCAGGCTTGTCTATTATAATTCATACTCGTGGAGACACAAAAGCACTTCATATATGTATGCTGATACATTTTACGTTTCTGATTGGGATCCATGATTTCAGAGCAAAACGAATGAAGAAACTGAATCTCTGCGAGAGGAGTACCATCAAAGGGTGGCTGTACTCGAGAGAAAGGTATATGCAGGTGCTATTTCTTTTTTTATTATTCATATAATTTTAGCACACAGTTGACTTATATTATAGTGCCAAGTGCCAACGCATGACTAGTTTGTCTCTTGAAGTTACATTTGGCAAAACTTTGGCTTTATAAGTTTATCTTTCTTCTGCATAAATATTGTTAACTGTTAAATCTGAACTGATATTTTACTATCACCTACACAAATTTGAGTGCATCTAGTTCAACCTTGTTATGTGCTAGATTTTGCTTCCGTTCTACCTTTGGAGATGGTATCCTTCTCTCTGAATGCCAAAACCTGTTAGCAGTTATATCCTGTCACTTTGTATGCTGTCTTCACACCACTATTGCTGACTGCTAATTTTGAGGGATATCTAAACCCTCACCATAATCATGACTTTATTCATTGTCATTTACTCCTTCCATCCTGGCATTCTAGTCCACTTTCTTTCCGGCGCTTTTTTTTTAAGAAACTCAATTGTTTATTGTTGGAGAGAGAAATGATAAAGAATGGAGAAAGTATGAGAGATAAGAGAGAGAAATGATAAAGAATGAAAAAAGTATGAGGGATAATGGGGTTAGTGGGTCTACTTTTTTGCTATTTTTGGAACCGGACTAGATTAACGGGACAACCATAAAAGGAATACTGGACTAGATTAGTGGGACGGAGGGAGTACATTTTATGCGTGTAGAAACTTTTTGGATATATAAGAAGAATCTCAGTTAGCCCAAAAAATAATACTCCCTCGTTTCAGTAAAAGCTTTACAATTTGTATTGACACAATTATTAAGGTAAAATGAGTAAAAAAGTGGTTTATATTGATAACGTAGTAAGCGGATGGTAAAAAGTAAGAGAAAATAGATAAAGTATGAAAAAGAAAAATTAATAAGTGGAGATAGTGCGTTTCCATAAGGAAATTTAAAGCTTTTAAAGAGACTCCCAAAATGGCAAATTTCAAAGCTTTTAGTGAAATAGAGGGAGTAACAGTTTATTCTCAGATCTGGATGAACAATACAGTAATCTAATAGTATTTCTGCTCAATATACTAATTATCCTTTTTTATTTGGGTGGGTGGGTGTTGGCAAGGGGGGGGGGGTTGATGGTCAGACTCTGGTACAACTAACAATGATGGATGAACTTCTGTTTTACAGTATTTGTCAGCATATGTTGAGCTAGGGCTTGACATGGGGTCTCTTCATGAAGTTTCTGATGCTCTCTAGTGATTTGTTATGCTATGGTAAAATTTACAGTTTGATGTACATGTTTTCAGGTGTATGCTCTCACTAAGGAAAGAGATACACTGCGCAGGGAGCACAATAAGAAGAGTGATGCTGCAGCTCTTTTGAAGGAAAAGGATGAGATAATAACACAAGTGATGGCTGAAGGTGAGATAATTATGATTTACATCATCATCTTCATGATGATATTACTGGCTTTGAGTTCGTAGTACACAAAGTAATGAGCTATGTTTGTAGTAGGTGATAAACTTCATTCCAAAATAAATTCAAGAGAATACAAGAGGTTCGAGACTATAAAAGTAACTGCATTGTTATTTAGCTAAAAGAAATAAGTTCAAGAAAACTTAAGATGTCTGAGAATAGAAAAGTAATTGTGTTGTTATTTAGAGTCTTACAAGTTACTGTTGCAGGGTAGATTAGGTGAAGACCTGAGGTTTTAGTTCAACTTTGGCCCTGAACACCACATATGCATTTTTTTTACAAGTCCAATTTATTGTCTTGATTCAGGCCTATAGTCCAAGTTTACAGAACTGCTGCCATCATATGCTAGCATGATACATGACCGTGCGAGGCTAGAGTTATGGCATTACCAATACAGTCTGTTTGTAGAGAGTGCTAGAATGATTTTTATGACTAGGGACCAATCCAAGTCATTATGATTAGCATTACTTATTTAGATTGCTGTGTAGTTCTCCTTCTAAATAAAAAATACTCGGGTAGGCCAGGTATACAAACCAAATGTAGACCATGTGGCTATTATTTGCCATTCATTTACCAAAATGATATCATTTTAGCAAGTAAATGGCAAATAACAGCCACATGGTCTACATTTGATTTGTAGACCTGGTTTACCCCAGTATTTTCCATCTTAACATGTTGGCTGAGTTCTTTGCCCGAGGAATTGGTTCTGTTACTTTGTTTACCGACTTTTATATGTCAGCCAAAGAAGGGAAGCAAGAGTTGGTAAATATGCATGGACTTATTTGGGCCTTTTTTGAATTTCTTCCTTTCATGCATGCATGCTCTGAAATTCTTTTTGTATTTTACTAATTTTACAGGAGAAGAGCTTTCAAAAAAGCAAGCTGCTCAGGAAGGTCAGATTAGAAAGCTTAGGGCGCAGGTGTGGGCTATTTCTGATACTGGCATTTCTGCATCTGCAATTTGGATTATTTTCTATCCTAGAAGAATTTAAGTTCATGTTTCTTGAAAACCAGATCAGGGAGCTTGAGGAAGAGAAAAAAGGATTGTTTACAAAGCTACAGGTAGGATAGCCTTTATCAAACATAGCTTTAACTTTATCATTCATGAACTATATTTGGCATTTAAATATTCTGTCCAGTTCTATGATTCTTCCAGTGACTCGTAGGCTTTTAAGATTTACTTGGTGTGATCTATGTATGAATTAAAGGGAATATCTTTGTTGTCATAGCATCTTTTCAGAAAATAACGAAAACTATATTTTTTTCTCTTGCCGTTCTTTCGGGAGCAGTTTGCGCATAGCAAGAGGAATTGAGACAACTGAAAAATGGTCAGTGGAACATAGTACCTGCTGGACGAACAGTGAAACATCATGGTATCATGATAGGTTAATGCGCGTCTGAATAGCTGATAGACGTAGAGGATATAGAAAATAAGCGGTGCATGACTCACAAGTTCTATACATCATTTCACTTAATTGGACTCTGAGGGAAAATTCTTATATAGATCGGGTCAATGAGTAAGTTGGTAGACCTTGTGGTTGAAACAATCTACATAACTTGAAGAATAATTTTAAATTCACTCTATTCCATTTTCCAAGGGATGTGGTTTATTTTCAACCACAAGGTCTACAACTTACCATAGATCCAGTGGAAGAATCTCCCAACTCTGAGCATGTGTTTTATTCCTGCATGTAATGCTTGAATGAAGTTTTTTGTTTCGACTTACCGCTTGGTCTTTATCTTATGTAACTGAAGATACAATTAACATTTTTGCATCAAAAAATTCTTTAGAAAAGCGACTCTAATTTTTTATAACAGGAGCTCTTTTTCCTCTCGCTCTTCGTTAAATAAGCTTAGGCCAAAAACTGTTCAATATTATTTTAATTTGCTTCCTTTCGCACATGTAGAGCACTGATTATTGTTGATTTGTTGTTGCAAAAGATAGAAGTTTGGCCTTTCCTGTTATTTATTCCTCCTACAGTTGGATAGGTGCAAAAGGCAAAAAGTACATTTAGTAAACTTCTCTAGAGGGTACTTAATGAAATTTACTTCCACACTGCAGAACTAGATTGCTTAGTTTTCTTTATTTTCTGCCCTTTTGTTTTGTGAGGCTTTTCATATGCTTGATTGAAATTTGACATGATTTGTTGTCTCCAGGCTGAAGAGAACAAAGTAGAGAGCATAAAAAGAGATAAAACTGCAACAGAACAGTTGCTTCAAGAATCAGTAGAAAAGCACCAAGCTGAACTTGCAGCTCAAAAAGAGTACTATACAGATGCTCTTAATGCAGCGAAGGAAGCCGAAGCATTAGCTGAAGCACGCGCAAACACGGAAGCAAGAACCGAACTGGAAATTCGCTTAAGGGAGGCTGGAGATCGTGAAAGTATGTTGGTTCAAACACTTGAGGAATTAAGGGAAACTCTTAGCAGGAAGGAGCAACAGGTTGTTTTTGGAAATCAGATTAAATTTAGGTTTATAATTCGTCCTTCAAATGTTGATTGTCTTTATTGGTCTGCAGGCAGTTTATAGGGAAGAAATGCTTCGTAGGGATGTTGAGGATCTTCAGAAGCGGTATCAAGTATGGTCAAATTTCTTTTGTTTTCTTTTTCTAACCATATCATACCCGGATGCATGCATATGGATTTTGTCATTTGACACTGAATTATTTATACCTAGGCAAGTGAGCGTAGGTGTGAGGAGTTAATAACACAAGTTCCCGAATCTACCAGGCCTCTTTTGAGGCAGATTGAAGCAATGCAGGTCTCACTTTGTACTTAATTGAACTTACAAATTGGCAAAAGTTATGTAGCCTTCTTCAATTAATGAGTACTTCTACTATTTCCAGGAAACAGCCGCCAGAAGAGCTGAAGCTTGGGCTGCTGTAGAAAGATCTCTAAATTCACGACTTCAGGTTTGTAGAGAAATTTTCTTCCTTGTTTTATTCTATATTGTAGATAATTCACTGCTGTGTTCATCTGGTTTCATTTGTTATGCAGGAAGCTGAGGCCAAGGCTGCAGGTGCAGAGGAGAAGGAGCGATCTATCAATGAGCGGTTAACTCAAACTCTATCTCGAATAAATGTTCTTGAAGCTCAGGTTTCTCCCTACTCTCAGTTTACTCTTTGATCTAAGCTTTGTGTTGATAATTGGCTAATTTTAAGAAATTTCGGTAGATTTCATGCCTTAGGACTGAGCAGACTCAGTTGACAAGATCTCTTGAGAAGGAGAGACAGAAAGCATCTGAGAGCAGGCAGGAATTTTTAGCTCTGAAAGAAGAATCTGACACTCATGAAGGTCGTGTACGTCAGCTAGAAGAAGAAATTAAGGAACTCAGGAAAAAACACAAGGAGGACTTGCATGAAGTTCTGACGCATCAAGAGCTTCTGCAACAGGTAACATGTCTAGTGTTACGTTATTTGTAGAATTTCAGAATGTTTCTTTGTGACCACTTGGTACTTCAGTAGTATGATAACTTGGTTTATTTACTTTCTTATTTATTTTTAGCTTCTTGTACTTAGGATTTTTGGATATATCAAGAGCATGTTAAGATTCTAAATATGAAGGTGTGATATGGACTACAGGGAATAGTAAAGGCTTCCTTATGTCTGACTTGTCTATTGTCAATGCCGCTCTTGTTCCTGGAAACATTGTAAAAACTTGCTTGATTGGTTTTTACATGCAATTAAACTCCCAAACCCTGCCTCTTGACCAGATATTGATGCTCTAGAACATCGTGAAAAAAGTTAACCAGATGAAGTAACAAAACCTTTTCCAGTATCTCAAGAATTAGCACAGTGGGGGCTTTTCTTTGCCTTATCTCCTCTTTTCCTTAAAGTTGAGATTCTCACTACTGAAGTTGGTGATAGGTGGAGCATCAGTTTGCTTGGCTACTCTTACTTTATTAAATAATTGTGTCATGAAAAAAGCGGCCTCGTAATTAAACGTTTAATGCGATATAGGTTTCCTTAGGATATGGATTCGTTATATAAATTGACGAACTAGTTGCTAAACATCTAATTTTGTTTGAGTGACCTTTGTACTTGAAGGTAGCATTGAATTATACTGAAATTTGAAAAATAAAGTTGCTGAAAATCTTAATTAGGAACTTGAGCGGGAAAGAACAGCTCGTATGGACCAGGAAAGGGCTGCTCGTCTTCAGCCCTCCGCTATACCTGATCAAAGTACTATCATGAGGCAAAAATCGACTGCATTTGAAAACGGTATTATTCTTAAAGATATCCCATGAACTTGTATATTTAGTCAGCTGTGCGCATGACAGTATCTTCAACAGGAAACTTGACCCGTAAGCTTTCAAGTCAGAGCAGCTTGAGCAGTATGGAAGAAAGTTTCTTTCTGCAGTCAACTTTAGACTCGTCTGATAATTTCTCAGAACATAGAAGTGCAGCAGAGGGTACCATGAGTCCTTACTATCTGAAAAGCATGACGTCCAGCACTTTTGAAGCTGCACTCCGTCAAAAGGATGGAGAGCTTGCTTCTTACATGTCTAGATTGGTATGCAAATTTCTATATGATGTTCAACAAATTCAGTTTCACAAATTCGCGTGCCAATAATCAGAGCACTATATAATTTAATAGGTAGTGGAAAATGGTGTCATTCTGACATGTGTTATAGGAAATATTTATGTTTACAGAGGTTTGGTTTATGGTCTTGTCCAACATCTGTATTATGCAGAAAAATAAGTATTCATGTTCCATTTCTAATACTTCTTGTGATTACTCTGTTACTCTCTTCAGGCTTCTATGGAGTCAATTCGCGACTCTCTTGCAGAGGAGTTGGTTAAAATGACCGCACAGGTGAAACACACATAAAATTGTTCACTAATCAAATGTGCTATTCACTTCACTTCTATGATAACATTGATTGTGTTCGTTGATTAATTCATAATGCAGTGTGAGAAATTGCGGACAGAAGCAGCCACATTACCTGGAATACGTGCAGAATTAGAAGCACTCAGGCGGAGACACACTGCGGCACTGGAGTTGATGGGTGAACGTGATGAAGAGGTACGTCATAAAGTCCTGCGCTACATGCGCACACACACATACTAATACCTCGTGCTTTTTTGATATAGCCAAAAGTTTTCTCCGTAGTGATAATTTGTTACTAGAGAACCATTTATAATATACACTACATCATACCTTTACCATTTTGGGTCAGAAGAAAGACTACAAGGAATGTTCAATGATTAAGAATAAATACAGATGGAGACATGCAAGATATTCACCTTTATCGAGGAAAGCAAATGGTAGTATTTGCTCTGTCTTGAAATTATGGCCCATACTTGGAGGGAAGCAGGGTTACCATAGGTCACAAGAATGCAGACTGTAGATCACCAAGTGCTTAGAATAATATTTTTGTAATACTATACATTTTACATGGAAAGTAAAGTTAACTGAACTTTCTCTGGAAGAATTAAGAACTAACTTTGCCCCATAAATCCATAGAGTTGCTTGGTTTTCTGCAGTTCCTGTGCACTTCGTTTGTAAAATATAGCGTAATGAGAATGACATGTCACTTCTGACTTTATATTTTCTTTAGTTGGAAGAACTACGCGCTGATATTGTTGATCTAAAGGAGATGTACAGAGAGCAAGTAAACTTGCTTGTGAACAAGGTTCCGCCTTTCACCCTCCGAAATGTTGGTTATTATTAACTTTTGATAGTTTCACTAGTCATTAGTAATCCTTGCTATTTCCTAATTTCTGCAGATTCAAACCATTGGTGCCGCACGATGATTACATCAATTACAGGTTTATTTCATTTTCTGGTCACATTGCGAAATGCTTGTTCAATTGTCCATTTGGTAACCATGTGTTATGTTATACATAAAAGTAACTGTACCCAAGAATGTAATTTTGTACATACACAAATTTTAATGCGTGTAATACCTTCTTTAGTGCAGAAAGATCATTGTATATTCACTTCTACTTCTTTCGTTGACTTAATTGAGCTCAATTTTGTATCAAGACTTCTGCCTGTTCACAGTATTTCACATGAGCATTTGTAATTTTGTTTGGTTCCCTTAAGCTGAAAAGGGAGATGAGAATGGAGTGTTCATTCTTGTTACCAAAGGATAGTACATGCTAGGGTATATAAACAAGGTGAAAGAGGATCTCAAGAGCCTACGAGTGCATGAAGAGTCAAATACATCTAACTTGTATGCATAACATTCCCCTTGAATGAACAGAGTTGGTGATGGTTGGTACACAAAAAATACAATGCCTCGTTAAAAACCTTCATAAGAAGAATCCAGTTGGATAAAAACTTAGTCAGGGGAAAAAGATCGTAGTGTGTGTTTGTAGAACCCCGAATTTACTTAATTTTAATTGATTAAAAATTTGTTCATTTGTTTCTTTTTGGTCCTTGTCAAAGTTATTAAATAAGATCTTCTTTTAGTTCCAAGAAAACTTCATTTCTTATTTTGCGATCAATGCTTGATTTTGTGCAAATTACTTCTTGGTATAATAGTAAATAATTCAATAAAATTATATAATAAAAATTTAATTATTAAATTTTCATTATATGATTTTATTAAAATTATTTATTATTATATTTTAAAATTAATTTGTAGTTAAAGTTGAATACATTTGACCGTTCAAAGTCAAAATGGAAAGTTTTCTTTGGAACGGAGGGAGGGAGTAGCTTTTTAATGATCTTAATTACCTTTTCTAGTACTAACCCGTGGCGATGTGATATAGTTTACTTTTAATAATAAATAGAAATGTGAGGATTAAATAAATTAATCGAGAAAATAAGATAGTCAAAATTCACAGTGACAACGTTGGTCGTAATTATTGGAAGCCATTCTTCATCTAATATCATATCATTGAGTGTTTATTTATGTTAACTATAGAAAATGTAAAAATAGAGTCCTACCGTACCCGACTTGTTAATTAGTAACATGTAAATGTTTTTTTAAAAAAAAAAAATCTATCCCTTAAACAGAACCAAAATAAAATACAAAAGTATACAACACAATCAATAGGGTTGTTCCCAACAATCTCGCGGTGATATGTGGTCACCCCACCACACACAAATATTATACAAACGTAATTTCACGTGTTACGGTTATTTTTCCAACCACCGTTCAAAGAACCCTGGTGGTATCGTCCTTACCAAAGACACAAAATTATTATTTCTGAACATAATTTCACATGGCTCCCCCCTCCCGGACCCGTTATGGATGAAGAAAGTAAAGAGAAGATAGAAGAGAGTTTTCCCGCCTAGAGAGTAACTGCGAACCCCTTCCCGGCTCGTCATGGAGATCAAGAAAGTACAAAGAAGATCAAATACATTTCCCCCGCTTAGGGAGTATCAGCTGATCCCCGCCCTCCCCCGGCTCGTTATGGAGATCAGGAAAGTAGATCTAAGAGAGTTTCCCCACCCAGAGAGTATCAGATCCCCCCGGCTCGTTATGTATCAAGAAAGAAGAAAGAAGATCGAAGAGAGTTTCCCTGCCCAGACAGAATATGCAGAACCCCCCCCCCCCCCCCCTTCTCCCCCAGAAAAAATGTAGTTTTTACTAACTTAATCATAAAATGTTGCGGTCGGGTCTTGTAACAAAGGTATGGACCGGGTTCGAGTATATACCAGACCGAACCTGAACATCATTATTTCGAACGGGGTTGAAATTCGGGTTGGATAGAACCAGTACTTCCAGCCAGAGATCGTAGAGAAGAGAAACCTTATACCTCATCCTACCGATCAAATCTTATACATAAAGAAAAGGAAATTGAAAGTCTTCACATGTAAAATGTTGTTAATAGACATGTAAAGATCAACACACCACCAATTAGCTCACGTGTGTCTCTTTTATCTTCTAGAACTGGAAAGTGCACGTCTAGTACATGATTCATAGAACAATATTCTTAGATAAGATCAGTTGAATGGACTATGGCAAGTATAGATCCACAGGTCCTCCTATATGGATTCATGTCCATTAAGAAAATTAGTGTGTGGGTAGTGATTTTGATGGAATTATGGGATTTAGAAGATTTGATTGACCACATTTATAAATAGTTACAAAGGTTGAATATCATTGGCAGAATTATGTAACCAAAATTAGATTAAAATTATGCAATGTATGAACCCAAATACGCATTAACTTGGCATCAAAAATAAATTTACCCTGATTATAATTGTTTTGTAATTTTTTAATCTAAAAAAATGAAAGAATTTCTCACATTGATTTGAGGCCAAAGTACTATAGTTAGAATTGATAATAAAAACTGGTCTTTGTAATATATGGATAGATCTCATCTTCACATGCCTAAAAATTGAAAATTAATTGATTACTTTAATAATCTTTACCTTCTCATCTCTTCTACTTTATTCACTATCTCCTACAACTATTTATTATCTTTCATATAAGTATTTAGAGAAAAGTCGAAACCTAAATTCAAAAATAAAAAGAAACGTAGAAAGTTAATACAACTTAAAATGAATTTATTTTTACATTAATTTTGTATTAGAAAATGTCCAAGTAATTAGAAAGCGCTCCAAGTATCATTTTTGCACATGCAGATCATGTGTGCTTCAAAGTGAACCATTAACTTTAGAATATAGTAGAAAAATATACGAAAGTGCCCAAAATAACCGAAAGTGCACAAATGGTATGGCCTTATATATATGAAGCTAATCAAAGTAATCGTATATTTTAGTTTGTCCAGAATGTTTGATGCTAAACTATTTAAAAATTTTGAACGCTTGATGCTGCGTTAATTATTTATAATGTGTTTTAATGAGTCATTTTTAAATTTTAAAATTCCATTATTTTATTTTATCTTATTCAATAAATTAAAATTTTTATTTTAGTGAATAAAATAATTTATTTAATTAATAATAGCATTCAAGATTGGTGTCTATAGATTCGTCTTGTCACGGCGACTTTAAATATATGTTAAAAATATTTTTTCGATTTTTGTAGATAAAATTATATGAGATTAATATTTTATTTTAGTGAATGAAATGATTTATTTAATTAATAATAATAATAATAATAATAATCATCTATTAAAAAATATTATTCATGGTCGTGGCCACGACCCATTGGACGTGATTTTTCCAGATTTTATCGTCGTTTCAGTCGTGGCTCACGGATGCCACTATTTACGGCCATGGCCATGACCATTAGGAATGGTATAAGGTTGTATAAGTTCCATTCTTGTAAACTTGGATTAGCTATGCATTGTTCTTAGAGTATATATATAATCCACTTCAACATCTATCTATGAATTATATCGAAATGCTTTAATTTTGTTAAAGATGTACACTTAAACTTAATTATTCTCATGATAACTATGACTTAAATAAGTATATTATTTAGTACTTTTCTACTTCTTTTATGCTTGGACCATCCTCCATAATTGGAGAAACGTAAAAAAATAAATCAGGCATGAAGATGGAGATAAATGATCAATGATTTGTATATAGGTAGGTTTAATAGTGAAATATATGGAACAAAATTTTTCATCAAATACCTGAATTTCTTTGAAACGTGAAACAAAGGGGCAAAGCTAAAATTTGTCGATTTAAGAAATTTATTCACCGAAGAAAAATCCCTATCAATTACTACATGTTGCCACTCAAAATCTCGAACAAATTTAGTTCTTAATTTGGTTGGCAACCCTTCCGCATTTTCAACAACCATAAGACATAAAATTTTATCTCCAAGCAATAACATTGCTCACATGATCTTAGCAACAACACTACTACGTTCCCCTATTTAGACTCTGCTTAACCGTAGAATCAAAATTTTACGTAGGATGGATGAAATTTGAATGAATCTGGTGGGTTTAGCTCATCAACTTTATATATTATATTATATTATATTATATTATATTATATTATATTAGAACACTCAACTGATAATTTAAGCGTTAAAACATTAGCCTTAGCTCCTCACGTTTAACCTAGCAAAACTTTATGCAACAAAATTCTCTCTCCCTATTCGGAATCTGCTCAACCGTAGAATCAAAATATATAATTGAAAATATAAATATCTATTATATATTAATTGAAAATATGAATATCTATTAATATAAACATAAATATTTTTCGGAGTTATGTAGATAAATTTATATGAGAATTAATAAAAACTATATATACAGCCAACTTACAAAAAATAAACAGTGAAATATATAATGGTTGAAAATGCAACTAATTCTACAAAATTCCACGTAGGATTGAATTAATTTAATAAATGCTCTATTTTTTAAATTTAATTATTTCATTTTATATTTTTTAATAAATTTATATTTTATTTTAATAAATAATATAATTTATTTAAGGAATAATAGTATTCAAGATTGGTGTCTATGGATTCGTCTTGTCACGGGGAATTCAAATATACGTTCAATATATTTTTCGGATTTTTGTAGATAAAGTTATATGAGATTTAATAAAAATTATATATGCAACCGACATACAAAAAATAAACTATGAAATATGTATATACCGGTTGAAAATGCAACTAATTCCATGTAGGATTGAATTAATTTAATAAATGCTCTATTTTTAAAGTTTCAGTATTTCATTTTATCTTATTTAATAAATTTATATTTTATTTTAATAGATAAAATAATTTATTTAATTAATAATAGTATTCAAGATTGGTGTCTATGGATTCGTCTTGTCACGAAGAATTCAAATATATGTTCCATATATTTTTCGAATTTTTTAAGATAAAGTTATATGAGATATAATAAAAATTATATATGCAGTCAACATACCAAAAATAACATTGAAATATATACTTACTAAAATGTAACTAATTGCACAAAATTCTACGTAGGATTGAATGAATTTAGTGAGGTTTAGACAATTGTGCTTTATATAATATATATATGGATTGGGTGTGGGAAGAGTTTAAGGTTAGTGAGTTCCTTTCCTTAACAAAAGAATTACCTTTGCATCCATTCATATTTAAAATATTGTTTCTGCATTGCAAGTTTATTTTTAGTAAATTGCATTGTACTTTGAGACTATTTTCCGCTTCATAGAGTTTGTTTTTTGGTTGATGGTCTGTTCGACCATATCAAAAAATTTAATTTCAAAAAATTTATTTTTTGAGTCAATTTTCTCTTTTGAGTCAAGTCAATTAGTGCGTTGTGAGACTGTTATTGCTTGAAACAAACCGATTGATTGCTAGGTATTTGGGTAACCATGACTTAGTAGCTTTCGGTGTTGACAATCGCACTAATTCATCTTACTTGTGAGGCGAGTCCGGTGGATTGGTAGTTCCCATTACATATAAGTACAGTTAACTCATTAGACTTTTGTGTGAATCTCATGCATGCACGTTTTTCGACTCATGGATATGATAAATGCCATTAGTTGTAAGCCGTTAGACCATACAATGTCCTATTTATACACTTATCCAACTTATTAAACCCTAAGTTAGCCATTAGTTACCACCTTTCTACTTTAGCCGTTCCACACTTAGCAATATTTTTTATGGAGATGGAGTTAGGATTGTGAGATGTTTGCAAACATAGTTTTTTTTGGAGAAGTAGTTTTGTATGGGCTCATGATGTTTAAGATTCTTCGGATTGAAATCACCTCGTTATGTATTGTTTATCTTACTGCCTTCTTTATATATACTTCATGATTCCTATTCTCGCAAGTGGGATCGCCCTGGTAGAGTTTAGTGATCTTCAAAATCGTATCGACATATTTCAAATACTACCTATAAACCAGTGTGGCTTTGTGTTCATATGTCTGTGAGGGTTGAAGAATTGCGTTCCCGCATATTCAAATACTACATATAAACTAGCGAAGTGCAATTGTGCATATGTCTGTGAGGGTTGATGGTATGTATCCAAATCAATACGCACAAAAGTGCGGATTTTGATAACCTATTGGAGCATACTTGCAATAAAAGAGATTAAAAGGTCCCTAAGAAGGATACAAAAGAAAAGGAAAAAAAAGAAGGAAAAAAATGATAAAAGATCTTAATGAGGACAAAATAAAAGAGTCCAAATGAGACCAAAAAAGTGTAGCAAGAATTGAAAGAAAAAGATGTGGATTTATGTGAGCTTGAACTTTTTTGGAGTTGGAGAAGGGTGATTATGAGAGATAGGATTTTATTATGCTTTTGCTCCATATTTGTTGTTCTTGCTAGCATATTTCTTCCGACCAATGAACCAAGTCCTTTTGATTCGTGTTAAAGTTATTGAATCGCATGTGATCATTTGCATATGATTTGGAGTTACTTCATGCTTTGATTTTTATTAGGGACTACCATGTTCATTGTATCTTTACTTATTAGTTGAGTTTGTTGAAGTGTTATGAGTTGCTTTACTTATTAGTTGAGTTTGTTGAAGTGTTATGAGTTGCAACTATATTGCAAAAGGAAGTGTAAGCCTGGGACCTTAGCGGGTTTTTAGTTTGTTCTTTGCAATAGCGGTTTCGTGACTTATTGTTCTCAAAGTTTATTTTTATAGAGTTAATAAGAATAAGTTTTCTTGGAGACAAGCAAAGGTTCGGTTTGGAGGGTTTGAGGAGTGCATGAAAATACCTTATGTTATGCCTCTAACCATGCTTTTATTGTCTTTGAGTTAACTGTGATTAATAAGTATTTGTTTACTTGTTTACTTTTATTTATATATAGGATTTACAGCGTTTTTGGTAAAGATTGATATCAAAAGGAGTTTTGAAGTCAAGTCGAAGTCTATTAGTACGTGGAAGGGCGATCATCTTCGGTTGCAAGGTCGATGAATCAAGATGTTCAAATGCATTTACCATGGGCTACAACGAAGGAATAAAGAAATCAAAGGACCAACGTTGCAATAAGGAGGAAGAGAGAAATCAAGAGTGAAAAAGAAACTGAAAAAGAAAGAACACGCCAGCTTGCCGCGGTGAGAGACTGGCAGAATGTTTTGGCAAGCAAAGGAAAGATAGCTCATCGCGGCGAGCAACATCCTTGGATGTTGCGAGTCGTTAGTAGATTTCTGTGATATTATATATATTTTTCTCTTTGCTAGATCATTCCTCTTCGAGTAATAACATAACTTCTAGTCTGGGGGGGGGGGGGGGTTATCTTTTCTCTCTAGTTTCAACATCGAAGAACGAAGATTTCGAAGACGGATTATCTTGAATCGACAATCCAAGAGTTAGTTTTGATTGTTTGGTTATTCATACTTTTGCCTAATCTATATAATCCTATGACTTTGTTTATGCAATTTATTCGCAAACCAACGATGTATGATTCTATCTATCCTATGATTATGTTTGCTTACGTTAACGTAATTATGAGTATAGCTAAATACATCACGGGATGTGGTAGACATGAAAAATATGCTAGAATAAGATCTATTACATGATTATGACAATGCTTATACATTATTTGTACGATTTATAAATTGATTTGAATTACGATTCCCTTGAGAGTTTATACACATGATCTTCTAATCCAATTTATTCTCTATTGATTAGCTCATGAGATTCGTTAAACATCAATGTTAAAGATAGTTGCATTAATACAAGTACTCGTGATTATCTACATGTACGTATTGAAAATTGTAACCGGTTAGTAGGATATAGTGGATTGACAGCCTATTCACAAATTCTTACACAGGTCATATGAATGTAATATGTATCTAGGGGCCATCTATCTATGCTACTCAATTGACTACCACATCTCCCGTGTTTCCGCAATCTGTCTAGAAGCTTAAATATCTTTATTAATCCTTCTCATAGAAATATTTGCAATTTAGTTCATCATTACTTTTCTGTTTGTAAGAAAATTGCATTGACCAGATTAATGAATTACAGAGAATAAGCAATGTATTTGTAGCTCAAAACGATCAAACCTAATCCTTGGGTTATCAATCCAAGATAGCCTTCGAAAGTTTTCTTGAATCTTCGTTGATGAATAGAGAGAAAACCTAGGGTTGTTGCCCCCCCCCCCCCCCCCCTGTTGAGATACAATAGCATTGGACAAATTTTAATATCAATAAATCTCTAATCACCAATCATTCTCTATACAGAGAGATTAATTACCCATTTCGGAGATCGAACCTGTGACCTCTCTATGCCCTAATTATTACTGAATATGTTGCAACTTTCAAATAAAAATATAGAGGTTTTATTTATACTCACTTGTGGAGGAAAGATCTGGAAAAATGAAAAATATATATTCTGACATCGCATCGCTCGCTGCAGCGAGTCGATATCTTCACTGCAATGAAGCATCTTTGGCTTAGTAATTCTTCAACTAGCTCGCTGCAGCGAGCAATTTGCTTAGCTACAACCAACTTCCTTCCTTCGAATTCCTGGCCTTTCATCACTTGCAACGGTTTTCTTCGTGTATGCTTATTCATAGCCCTTAGTAGATGTTTGAAAACACATTTTCTTCATTGACCTTACAAGAAATATTCTCCATCTCGTACGAAAGTCCTTCTCTTGACTTCAAAAACTCCTTTTGCTATAAATCATTGCTAAAAATGCCATAATTCTTACATATTAACAAAAGTAAACAAATAACAAAACTATAATAAAACATAGCAAAATAATTACTCAAAGGCAATAAAAACATAGGAATATGATGTATAAAGTGGAGTAAGTATACTATATGTCTTGATTTTTCATAAAATAGGAAAATCCGGTTTTGTTTCATCAAACCGGAGCGCGGTCAGTTCGACCAGACCTGCCCGAAAAATCAAAATACTATAAAAACCCAAAATATACAATCCAATTCAGAAAACAGACAGGAAACACACACTGCAACGCATCAATGGTTTCTTTAGAAACTACAAATTGTCGACTTCTTTAACAAAATCCAGCTTCTAAATTTCAGAAACAACATTATTTCAGGTATGTAATGGCATTTCTCTATGTTTTCGAATATTTTTTCATGTCAAACACATTGATTTTTGATAAAATTGTTCAGATCAAGTTACTGGTAGCAGGAAATCAGATCAATTTTTCAGAGCTAGAATCTTCAAATCGAGCTTGTGTAGATGAACACAGAGATCGGTAACCAATAGGTAAAAATTTACCGTATTTAAAACTGATTTATATCGAATCGACCTCTTACATGCTTGATCGATGTTGTTTCTGTATGATTTTGGAATATGAAGCTATTGTTCATGCTTGATCGTTGTTAATAATGTTTGATTTAGATTATTCATGCTGAAAATTACTTTTAATACCATTTGATTATATTTTTTTATATACAGTTGATCTTCTGAGACTTTTATCTTGCGTCTGGAGGTATCACAACAACCTTGATATGGCACAGCTTTATGAATAGGGTTTAGTAAATACTGTCTGCGACATTGTTGCTTCTGCTATGAGTTGTAGCTAGAGTTGGAGTAATACATGAATATAGTAGAGAAATGACAAGTAGAGATGAATAGAAAACAAGGGCATTAATAGCATGTGCAAAATGTGTTGATATCGTGTAGTTGTGTTTAAAGGTATTTTCACTTTTCAAGTATGAACGGGAGTAGTCATTTTAGACTTATAGTATTTTCACTTTTCAATGAAAGTAGTGTTACTGTTGAGCATTCTTTTCTTCAATTTGTTTGGGGGTAATACTGTTCCATGTCCTGCTTGTTTATTATCATCATCATCATCAGATATATAGGACTTTCATATTGCATCTAGTACTTTATTACTTTCATGTGGTATATGGGAGATTTGTTTGGCATCAGTGAGATTTATCTGATATATGGAACTTTCATGTTGCATCTAGTAATTTATGACTTTCATGTGAAATCTGGGAGATTTATTTGGCATACGTGAGATTTATCAGATATATGGGACTTTCATGTTGCATTTACTACTTTATGACTTTCATGTGGTATATTTGGTAAAAATTCGAGATGACGCATTAGAACCCCAGTACAACAAATGATAAAGCATAGGTCAAATTGGATTATTGAGGCGTTGGACTTAGACTCGAGTCTTATTGGCTTTGAGATGAAAATGTGAAAAAGCTCAACAAATAGAGTAGTTTTTATACACCATAATACACAATAGAATGACATTTTCATGAATATATGAACAGGAAATTGCATATAAGGACCACTTTGTGGGTTGGACTTCCACAAAAGGACCACTCAAAAAAAGTATTGCAAAAAAGGCCATTCTATTTTTTTGAGCCCTAATTTCTCCCAACTACAACATGACTTTCCATTAATGCCCCTCCTTTCTTTCTCTCTTGCACAAACCACACAAAAAAAGTCTTGCAAAAAAGGTCATTCTAGTTTTTTGAGCCCTAATTTCTCCCAACTACAACATGACTTTCCACTAATGCCCCTCCTTTCTTTCTCTCCAAGTCTACCGTACTGCTGTGTGTACGGAATTCATTTGTTCTTCATAGTTTCTAGATTTCTCTCTTCTCCTCTCGCATTTTTCTCTCTCGATCCGATTCTTTCACTCGTTTTTCCTATTTTTCACTGTGTTTTCTGCAATTTCGACCATGAATTTCATTGTCTCTCTCACGTTCAATGGTTTTAGCCATGCTTTTGGCATAAAACTTGGTTTAGCTTTTCTGATCTTCTCGATATTGCAACTTCGAAATTTCATCTCAAGGATTTGGATTCTACTCGTTTTGTTTATGTTATTGAGAAGAAAACCTTCATGGTTTTCACTGATGATGACATTATTGTCATGATCGGCTTATGCTCTGCACATGGTTTTAAGTATGTTGATATTGGCATCATTGTTGGATTTGCTAACTTTGTGGTGATCTGAAACTAACTTTCTGAGTCCTTGAAACAAACTTTGTGGTGATCTGAAACTAATACTAATGATGTTGAAACTAATACTTATGTATGCCATACCATTGTTTACAAATTCAGTTGATTAAGGGGTTCACCATTCCTCTTAGGGTTTTAGAATTCACGATCTTAATTTAGTGCTTCATTGCCCCGACAACCACTTAATTAGGGTTTAGGATTTTGGAAGGTCCAGGGCAGTAGCCCTGGACCCATCCTAAACCCTAAACCCTAATTAAGACCGTAGCTTTCGGAGGATGTTTTCAAATTCAGTTGATTTAAGAGTTCACCATTCCCCTTAGGGTTTTAGAATTTACGGTGAGTTTCTGAAACTAACTTTTTGTGTTATGAAACTAACTTATGTGTCCTGTAATTAACTTTTTGTGTCCTGAAACTAACATTTTTATGTTATGAAACTAACTTTTTGTGTCCTGAAACTAACTTTTTGTGTCCTGAAACTAACTTTTTTGTGTTATGAAATTAACTCATGCGTTCTGAAACTAACTATATAATATCTGAAACTAAGAGACTTGCTCCTGAAACTAAGAGACTTGCTCATAAAACTAACAGACTATATCCTGAAACTAATAGACTTTGTTGTCCAACCTAGCTTATAAGTCATACGTACTAGCATACTAATTAGAGTTACAAAATACAAGCATACTGAACTTTGCATTTATATGTCCGTCTATTATCTTTTGGAACAACACCCTGAATGGTGTTTTATATAGGCTTTTCGAATGTTTTTTCAGGGCTAGAGTTTGGAGAAACTCGACACACGTTTTTAAATATCCCCCGCGTTTAAATGTTGTTTCGGTGGCCTTTTGCTTTCCTGAAACCAACAAAAAAGACTAATGAAACCAACAGAACTGGCTTCTGAAACTAACTCAAAAACTCATGAAACCAACAGAATTGGCTCCTGAAACTAACTCAAAGGCTCATGAAACCAACAGAACTGGCTCCTGAAACTAACTCAAAGACTCATTAAACCAACCTGAAACTAACTCAAAGACTCATGAAACCAATAGAACTGGCTCTGTAACGCCCTGACTTTTAGGTTTTTAAAAGGAGTGAATTTCAGTCGGGACGTCGGACGAAAGCACAGCCGAAACGTTTAGTGAAACATGGGAAGTTACAGACAACCTTTCATTTGAAGTTGCTGCATTAAAAATATATTTTATTCAGCAAATAAAACCACAAGATTTTTAACATTCTTGTCTTTAAAAGATACACAATATGACAAGAAATGACATGAGTTTTTGAAATACACAAAAAGACATTATTTTCATTGACAAAATCCCAAATCCCAACCACTCTCTTAGTTCGCTGAGTTTATCGGTTGTTCATTCTTCGCCGTCATCTCACCTACAAGGAAGGGAATAAAAACAAGTGTGAGAAAAACCTCAATGAGTGTTCAAAGATTTTCTTGAAAAGTTTTCATTAAAATCATAACAATAAAAAAAACAAGAACTTAAAATCCAATATACTTTCAATAACGTATACTTTTCAGAAAAACATTATTTCATGCCGCTCTTTATAACCCCACAGTAAAACAGGCCTTATGTCTCCCTAATAGTCGATCAAACTATCTAGTCAGGACCCTGCCATGGTACAGGGGTGGAATTCTACGACCCAACTAAATCAGTGAAGGCTTCTATCACTCGATTTAAAGGGAATGGGCAAAGGAAACCGACAAGTAGCTCGCCAGACACAATTGACCAAACTACAAGCCAATTAACCTGAACCAAACATACTGTTGGTCCAGATAATGGCAAAGTAAAAGACTAGAGGGAGGGGGGGGGGTGAATAGTCTCTTAAAACTTTTGTCGATAAACACAGTTTCTCAGAAACCTGGGGGTTTCTGATACTTAAATTCAGAGCGCGAAAGACTTTATGATAGGTAAGTGCAGAAACAATAAGTAAGTGTGTGTGTGCTTTGCTGAAATGTAAATACAGAAAGGTAAATAACACAGCAAGTATAGTGGTATCTGGAGTTGGCGTAATCCTCCAACTAATCCACTTCGGTCTTTCTGAGACCTAGAATTCACTAGAACAGATAATTGAGTTCACCTTACAATAATCATTATTCTAAGATTCCTAAAAAAATGGTTCCCAACCAAATGTTCCCCCTGAGTTATTCCCCAACTCCTAGAGCTAAGTACTTCCTCTACTCAGATAACCTTGGAGTTATTCCCTGATTTCCCAAATCAAGTACTTCCTCAACTCCACGCCTTGATGGTGTTGGTTATAAGGTTTGTCAGAGAGGCTTCTCGTATAACTTTTCAGTTATGTTTTCAGAGAGCCTAATAGAACAAGACTACTTAATACACTTGTTCAGTGGATGACAGCCTGCTCTTTACTGACCCAAGTAATTGGTGTCCGTTCTAGAGAATGATCTTCAGAAATGGTATCTGATAGTTCAACTCTTTCACGAATAACAATCTCTTGTTAAGGTTCAGGACAACTTAGAACTACTAGTGATTCTTCAAGCAACAGAAAGCTTTCAGAAAGGGTAGTAGAGTGCTTGAGAGAATACTTTGCTGGATGGTAAGTTTGCAAGATAGAGCGTTCTAAGGTATATTTTTCAAGCATCTAAGTGTGTGATATATATATATATATATATATATATATATATATATATATATATATATATATATATATATATATATATATATATATATATATATATATATATATATATATATATATATATATATATATATATATATATAGATAAATTTGAGAGGCGTTTGAATTGTATCCGTTGTGCTCTATCAAATTATATCCGTTTATATCTTGCACTATGTACTCAGAAGTCACTATCTCATTTTTCAGAGAGGACTGCTTTTTGCAACATTTCTGCCGATGCATTTAATGCATAGTACTGTTCATTGTCCTTTAGTCTCAACGGATACATGGGCCTTTCTGATGGCTTGCATGCTCCATACTCATGATGTCATATGTCCAGAATCATATCTCGAAAATAAGTTAATATACTTAAGAAAGGATTAAGGACATAGTCTTTCTGAGTTAGACTAAACCTTTGTGTCTTCATAAACCTTGTGCAATCTTCAGTCTTCTAATCTTCAGAGAAGCTCCATTGCTAGGATTGATCTTCATGGTCTTCTTGAAATAAAAATTACACTCACAGACCTATAATCCTAATACAAGATTTACTAGACTAATCATACTCAGTGATTTCCTCTTTTACAATGTTCAAGTGAACCAAGAGCACTTAATCACCTTTCTGTCTAAGATAAGAACATGTGATGAGTGATCAAAATACTAACAGATATTCCTAACAAATTTCCCTCTTTTGATCAGTCATCCATGACTATCTTTCAAGTCCTATTACAAAATTGTAATCCTGGAAGAGAAAACAATCCACCACTTAATCATTTCAAATGATATTCAATTTTAGTTGAATTAAGTGTAGAAAGTAAACATCAACCAAATCACAAGAAGTGATCTTTGCTGATAAGTTGTCATCTATTAAAATGTATCTGAGAGTATGATCTTCAGATAGTACGATTCTGAGTAAGATGCAACTTTTACAGATAGAGAATTTCAGAAACAATCAGCAAGATTACAAAAAGTAATAAAACATACTAAGTAAATTAGAACAAAGGAGAGTCCAAGCTCCAAGAGAGTATTCTAATGTTATTAGTCTTCAAGTCTTCAGAAACACAACTTGGGTTCAGATACCTCAAGTTCTTCAAAGACCTTTCTGGATCATTGACATGATCATCCACTTTTACGCATTCTTGGACATAGTCATAAAGAATCCTTCCGACAGAGAGCTCATTTTCCGGATAAGTCACATATTTCATGGTAACTCTTGCCAAGCTTGTGATTCTTCCGCATAAAATGTTTGACCCAGAAGTACTTTCCCCAGACCCAGGCATGGTCTACTTGCAGCTGAGATAGGTTGAAATACTTGTATATTTCTTCCAAATAGTGTATATCATCTAGGTATTCATCCAATGTCATATAGAATGACTCATAGGTTGAAACACCTAGTTTGTTCTTCTCAGTAGCTACCATCCGCTTTTCTTACCTTGTGTACATCATCGTGTTTTGGTAAGGACAAGCAAAGAAAGATCCATCTTCTCGCTTCATTCCTCTTTTCTACTTCAAAGTTTAACCAGCATGAAGGTGCTCGGGTTTTTAGCAATTACTTGCCTTCTCTCCATTTCAGGATCTGGTTGAGGATGGGAGTTGGAAACTTATCATTGACAAGTAGATGTTGTAGTTCCAGAATCCAATACCCTCTCTTGTTCAGAATGAACCTATATGAAGATTCTTAATTACTAGTCTTCATATACTCAATGTGGGCATCAGTTGGCCTTTCTTGATGTGTTTCATTGTTTATTCTGCCAAACTGGAAATCCCTCCTTGCTTTTACATTTGGTGGCCTTACGTCAGAGATCCTCTAACCCTTTCTTCCCGCCTTGAAATGTCTTTGGTGGATGTTCCTTGTATAGACTTGGTGTTGCGGAAGGAGTTACAGTCTAAGGGCTTGCCAGAGGAGGTTGTGAAGTAGTTGCTTGTCTCCTTTTCTTGTGAAGTGGATGTTCATCAGAATCATCCTCATCATATTGTAGTCCAAAATTGGAGACTTGCAGCTTTCTTGGCCTCTTACTTCTCCTTCTTCCTTTTCTTCTTCTTCTTCAGAAGTCTTCTTCTCTTCTGAGATTCTAAGGGAATTGGTTCCCCTAGAGACCATACTTCTCGACCTTTCCGGTTGATCTGGAACAACTTCTTCAGCAAGGGTGTCTCCAGTGGTGTCCTTAATGACAAGTTGACTTGTGGAGGGAGGATTTGATTGTTTTCTTTTTCTTCCTCTGCCTTTCTGAGGCATCTCTTCTTCCCCCTTAGTCATGAATGACTGACTCATGATAGCATAAGCTTCAGAGAGAGTGTCAAAGTTTTTCTGGAGATTGTTGTGCAATGACTAATTCTTGAAGTTCCTTCTTCACTCGTTCTGCTAACCAGCCTCGCTCCTTTCTGTTGAGTTCTTCAAGCGGCCTTAGGATGGCGTTGGCATGATAAAGATGGTCGGGCTTCATTCAATGTCATTAGCATTGTTACAATCCTCATCCATGACCAACCCTAGGTCTTTCCGAGAGAGAGCGATCTTTGGTTGCTGTTGAGTAAAGGAGCTAAAGGCTTCATCTCTTCGGGACGGATTTTAGCACTTCTGTATCTTGGGCAACTAGTGTCTTTCTGAGTTCTAAAAAGACACTGTTCCTTGCACGGTGCTCTTCACTTCTTGAACTACTTGGTGCAGAGAATATATGAGGAGCAAGTAGGGCTCTTTTGTGCTGAGTGAAAAGTCTCTCATCTTCTGCTTCAGTGATCAAGTTGTGGGTTTCAGCATCACTATCATAATCCTTTTCTTGGATTGTTTGCAGATTGTCAATCTTCTTCTGCTTTCCATCAAGTGTGCTGGCCTTCTGAGAAGATGTAGAAGGTCTTTCGGATGCAGTCTCAGCATCATGCTCTTCATCATCATTGTCATCCATTGCATCTATTTCAGCAGCTGTGACAACAATGGCATTCTTCAAATTTCTTTGCTCATCTAGGAGTGCCAATTCTTTGGCATTAGCTTCTTCGAGCTTTTTGATTTTGGCTTCCTTTTCATCAACAAGAGCTTGAGTCTCAATGTTGATTCTCTTCTCTTCTTCCAGTACCTTTTTGAGTTGTTCAATCCTAAACTCAGCAGCTGAAATTTCTTCTATGGCATCATTGTGTTCAGCTTGTTGGGTATCTTGATGAGACTTGGGAGGTGATGATGATGGAGCTTTCTGAGCAATTGAGGGAGTAGCCTTTTCTCCACTCTCTTTGCTAGCTTTCTGAATCCCGCCTTGTCCAGGTTGGGGATCATCATCCTGATCATCATCATCATCACTCTTGTTCTTTGTTTCTTGGTTTGGATGCTCAGAGGGAGGTTCTTGATAATCATTTTCGTCCATCTCCTCGTCATCTTCTGAAACCAGGTTGATCACATTTGGGAATGTAATCATCCTCCCATTAACTTCTTCTTGTTCAACAGGATAAGTAGTGAGCTTGTTGGGCAAGGCAGGATGGGTAACCATCTGCTCTTGGGTTTGAGCATCCGCAGACTTGAAATCTGCTATAAGTCTTTGTGCTACTTCATGAATGAATTCTTCATGCATTAGAGTGGCAAATGAGTAGGACTCTGTAGGGAACAATGCATGGCTATAATCCTCCAGATTTAGGGCAATTGCTCTCTTTTCTGGGACGTCGATTACTCTGGCTACTTCAGAAAGGTCAGCCTTTCTGAGTTTCTGCCATTGTCTGAAGCACTTGAGATGTTTCTTCAAGGTGTGCTTCTGGAAGGCCTTGAGTAAATCAACTGGCACTAGACTTTGAGCCTGAAAGAAAGTGTTCAAGTTAGTTTTGTTCAAACCACTTGTGTTAGTATCTGTGTCCAGAAGTGAGCTTTCTGAGCATACCTGTGTAGAAACACTAGGCTCATCTGCTTGGATTTTTGCTTCCTTGGGCACAGAGGCCTCAGATACTTTGGTGTGAGGAGAAGTTTTATCCTCATCAACCTTTCTTTCTGCTTGAACCTGAGAGTTAAAATCAAATATGTTTAGAAACTTTTAACAGAAAAGATAGGTGGAAAAGTGCTTTCTGAGACTTCACTTACTTCCAAGTGAGGAAGCTCAGTAGCATGTTCCTCAGAAACCTTGGGGGTTACTGGCACCTTTTCTGCAGATACTGCTTGTTCAGCAGTTTTAGTTTCTTTTGGAGGAGATGACACAACTGTTTCTCAATCCAATTGTTCTTCTGACTGAGCCTGTAAGAACAAACATAAGAGATTTTAGTAGTGGGTTTTCCAGAGCATTCGTTGAAGAAGACTATTATAGATTACTTACCTTCTCAGCAGAAGGCTCATTAAATACTTCCTCAGAAAGCTTTTCAGCTTCTGGAATCTCTAGGTTTTGGGGTGTTGGTTCTACCACCACTACTTCCTCAGTTGGAGCCTAAGAAGAGGCATTAAGAATATTAGAACATAAGAGCAATTTTAGTTAGTTATTTCTTGTTCAGAGATAACTTTTACTACTGTATGATGTGCTCTTCACGATGTTACGAGGTTGGAGGAACCTCTTCTTGATTCAAGTGGGCAGTTTTCTTCCCACGAAGTGTGTCTCTCAAGTTGGCTGTAACAAATCTGACTTATGAGTAACAAGTTAACATACAATTATGTTGACATGTTAGATACAAACTATCTTTGTTACCTGAATAGAGTCAGGCTGATCATTGATCTCTTGAACTTGTGGTGATTCCACAGTCTCTCTGTGCTCATTATTGATCTCCTCTGCAGTATTATTCTGAGTCTCCATCTCAATTTGATCCCTTTCTGAGAGTTGAGCTCTCTCAGAAGGTTGAGGAACCTGTTCAAGAACAGGGTTTTCTTCAACAATATTAAGTGCTGGCATTGTGAATGTGGAAGCAATGGCAACATCTTCCATCATTCTATCTTCCTCACCGGGCCTTCTTCTTCTGCTTTGGCGGGGCTCTTGTCTTTCTGAAGAGCTGAGCTTGAAGCTCCTCCATGGGTCTCATACTTGAACCTTTTGAGTACTTTTGCAAGTACTTCATCATTCTCAGAATCACTATTCTGTGTTGGTGCAGACCCATCTATGATATTTCTATCATCTCTGGAGAGTTCAGCATTACGTTCGGGACTCTTAGGGCATTCTGGATTTGCCTTTCTGAGCGTCCAACATCTTCTGAGACCTTGTCTCCAGAAGGTTGTGCCTCTTGTATGATTACGGACTTGGAGGCTCTTTTGCTATGAGTCCTCTTTCTCTTGGCAACTGGAGGTTTAGCTTTGGCTTGCTTAGAGACCTCCTCACCTTGCTGTGCAGTTTCTTCTTTTGCCTTTCTGAGTGCGTTCTCAGCAGCAAGTTTCTCCTTTTCTTCAAAAGCGTGTCTGAAAAGGGAGTTGGTGACTGGGATTTCCTGCCTCTCTCTGAGAGTGATTCCCATTGTTTCCAGAATGTAACAGATCGTGAGACCAAAGTGCATATTGGCCTTTGGCTCAGCAAGGCTATTGATGATTTTGGGCTCAAATTCCTCAATGTGTCCAAGAAATTTGTTGAAGGCGTACTTCCCCCAATTGAAGTGGGTTTCCTGCCCTTCATGCTTCTTGTTCAGAAGATGCATCATCATCCATCTCTCCATGCTTATCTGGTCTACTCCACCTTTGTTGCCATCAAAGCAACGGACCAGAATAAGAGCTAAAAGTACTCGGTGTTTCTAGAGATGACTAGTTCGATGGCCTTGTAACAAAGTCTCTGGGCAACCTTTTGCGATTTCTAAGATTGCTTCAAATAGCTCTTTGCGCCTTGAATCATGGAAGCGTCCTTGATGTTGATGTCTTCAAATGTTCCTCGATTTTTCAATCGAATATCTTGCGTAAAGTCTTGCGATCTAGAACAATATCTTGTCCTTGGACTTGATGCGCATGTATTTTCTTCTTCATCATTCACAACTTTTGTGAAGATTTTGGAGTTGTTATAGAACTCCGGTACATCCGATGTGGATAGTCCACTGGTGCGCAGATAGAAGCTTGTAGATATGGGAATTCTTCAGCATTCCCAATATCAGTTTCCTTTCTGGTTTTGAAGATATAACTGCTGGTACATATCTCTTTACTAGAAAGGCTCCCCAATTCATTTTGTGTTTAGGGTTCCATCGATGGGGTAAACTTTCCCGAGCGTTTATTCAACACCTTAAGTTCCTTTCCTCCTTGCTTTTCAAAGAGGCGGAGGATGTTGCCTTAGGGTTCTTGGTGGTCATCTTCTTGGGTGCCATCTCTTATATAGAGTTTAGAGTGAGTGTTTTTCAGATGAATATTGCAAAATTAGTCGAGATTAGTCTATCTTTTCAGAAGACTAAGCACAAGAAGTTGAGTTTTGCAGAGGGGTTTTGCAGAAATCTTGAGAGATTTTCTTTGTTTTGATCTGAGTTTGAAATTTGAATTGGTAAAAGTGTTTGTCTTTTGCCCAAATCCTATATATATAGCGTACAAAATGTACATAGATACAACATACATATAGTGAATATGAATGCGTGTCTTTGCATCTGCAGGCGTAATGCGTCCTTTGTACTTCATTAAATGCGTAGTGGGCCATGTCTGCATTTCTCAACAGACATTACTTGCTTTGTTTTAATCTCAACCGTTGAGATCAAACGTTTATACATCAATGGCTTATATTGAATATCTTGTAATGATATCAATCAAAAAATGGTAATGTGCCGACTTGATGGATTTTTAATATGCTACATTCATTGTGTCACATAGTAAAGAGTAGGAACACTTAATCGTTTGAGCTTATCATTCTGAGTGTCAAGTCCTTATCTATATATTGTTTATCATGAAAATGGTAAAAATACAAGACATTGCACATGTTTGACTTTCAGAACTTATACCTTTTGGGCTTTGTGTGTCCATTTCTCTTTATGACTACATAGCTTTCTGAATTCAAGTGTCGGAAGCTTCAGTTGTTTGAATGTATTTGACCCACTCTCAGTAAGTAAGTTCTAGTTTTATTTACTTATTAAGTGTGTACCGACCTTTGCCTTTCTGGATACCCGTTCCAGAAATGTTTTGCCTTTCTGAGTGTTGCTACTCAGAAACCTTTGCATCACTTCTTATCAACTTGGCTTTCTGAGAACCTGTTCTCAGAGGCCTACTCACTTATTCAGTCTTTTAGAGATTCAGGACAATTTTTTAGTCCTTAGGCAACTCCATTAATCCAAGATTATGTCTTAAGGTCAAGAACCGGCTTTCTTGTAAGGGCTTAGTGAAGATATCTGCAAGTTGGTCTTCTGTGCCAATCTTGAGTATCTCTATATTGCCTTTCTCAACATGGTCTCTGATGAAGTGGTGTCTAACATCAATGTGCTTTGTTCTGGCATGGAATTTAGGGTTCTGTGTGATTGCAATAGCACTTGTGTTATCACAGAAAATGGGAGTTTTCTCTTCATTGAGTCCATAGTCTCTGAGTTGTTGTTGAATCCACAAAATTTGTGTTGCACAACAACCAGCAGCAATATATTCAGCCTCTGTGGTAGAAGTTGCAATTGAGTTTTATTTCTTGCTAAACCATGAGATAAGTCTAGTTCCCCGAAACTGACAAGTTCCTGAGGTACTTTTCCTATCAAGCATTGATCCAGCATAATCAGCATCTGAGTAACCAGCCAAACTCAATCCACTTTCTTTAGGATACCACAAACCTACATCTACTGTACCTTTCACATACCTTAATATTTTCATAGCAATGTTGTAGTGTGATTGCATTGGATTTGTTTGAAATCTAGCACACACTCCAACTGCATATTGAATATCAGGTCTGCTTGCAGTAAGGTAAAGTAGTGAACCTATCAATTTCCTATACTTGTGTTCATCAACACTCTTATCTGATTCAGTATAGGTCATCTTGGTTCCTATGCTCATAGGTATCTTAGCATTCTTTTTTCAGAAGGCTTAAGTTTGAACTTTGTGAGCATGTCTTTTGCATACTTTGTCTGACTAATGAATATTCCATCATTGAGTTGCTTGACTTGCAATCCTAGGAAATAGTTCAATTCTCCCATCATGCTCATCTCAAACTTACTTTTCATGAGATTTGCAAAGTCATCACAAAGTTGCTTGTCCTTAGATCCAAATATGATGTCATCAACATATACTTGAACTAAGAGTAGTTTCCCATTATGGTTTAAAGTAAATAAAGTTTTATCAACTTCACCTTTCTTGAAACCACTTTCCAGAAGGTATTTGGCCAAAGTGTCATGCCATGCTCTTGGAGCCTGTTTCAGTCCATAAAGAGCTTTCTGTAGCTTATAGACCATTCTACTTTCTGAGGAAACTTCAAAACCAGGTGGTTGTTCAACATAGACTTCCTCAACAAGTTCACCATTCAAGAATGCACTTTTGACATCCATCTGATAAACTTTAAAGTCTTTATGAGCTGCAAAGGCTAGAAAGAGTCTTATTGCATCCAATCTGGCAACAGGTGCATATGACTCTTCAAAATCTAAACCTTCAGTCTGGGTGAATCCCTTGGCAACCAACCTTGCTTTATTTCTGGTTATTTCACCAGATTCATTAATCTTGTTTTTGAAAACCCACTTAGTTCAAATCACAGATATTCCTTCTACAAATGGAACTAGTTTCCAGACTTTGTTTCTTTCAAACTGATCCAACTCTTCTTGCATTGCTGAGATCCAGTCTTGGTCTCTTAATGCTTCTTCTATAGTTTTTGGTTCAATGTTTGAGATAAAACATCCAAAGAGAGAATTAGCATTTTCAGCTATTGCTCTCCTAGTCCTAACACCTTGATTGATTGGTCCAATTACATCTTTTGCAGGATGATCCTTGATCCATCTCATCATGGGTTTAGGGCTAGTAGGGTCAACATCTATGTGATATGAATGTGAATCACTATGATTATGACTTGATACTTCTTCAGTATCTGTGACATTTTGCACCTCAGAAGGGCGGTGAATGTCTGACACTTGCTCAGTGTGAGAGCTTTCTGGGACATGCCTGTCAGAGAGGTCATTTCCAGAGTTAGCTCTCTGATGAACATCTTCAGTTTCCATTTCTGGAATTCTCATAGGAAATTCTTCATCATGTCTGAGAATCATCTGGTTGTTACTAGGCATTTCATGCTTTTCTTTGTCAGAGTCATCCTCCCTTTCCATAATGATGTTTTTCCTTTCTGAGGGTTCTTCTTCAGAATCCTTTATCATTAGTTCCTTGAACCTTTCTGAGAGTTCATCAGCAATGGGTATTTTCTTGCTTCCTTCATAGAATACAACATGAACTGATTCTTCAATCTTCTTTGTTCTTTTGTTGTAAACTCTGTATGCTTTGCTATTCATAGAATAACCAAGAAACACACCTTCATCTGCCTTTGGTTGAAATGTTCTTAGATACTCTTTCCATTGTTAAGAACAAAACATCTACAACCAAATACTTTTAGATGTTTGATATTAGGGGGTCTACCAACCAAGAGTTCATAAGGGGTCTTGTCATGGTGTATGTTTATCAAACATCTGTTCTGAGTGTAGCATGCTGTGTTTACAGCTTCAACCCAATAAACTTCACTTATCTCGAGGTCATTAGCATTGTCCTTCTTTGCTTCTTTAAGTGTTCTATTTTTCCTTTCTGCAACACCATTTTGTTGTGGTGTTCTTCTGAGGAAAGTTGGTGTTGTATACCTTTCTTGGTACAAAACTCCTTTATGTCTTGGTTGACAAACTCGGTACCATGGTGCATTACGATTGCGATACCTTGTCATTTTTCATGACTTCAAGCTTATTCAAGAAGTTTGGTATCTCCACCCTTGCATCGATTTGTGCTTCGAAGACAACCAGTGAATCTTGAGAAGTCATCTACAACAACAAGACCATACTTCTTTCTGCATAACTAGTTACGGATGATTCAAAAGATCCATGTGTAATAGTTGCGTTGGTCTAACACTAGAGTGTCGATTTTGGACTTGAAAGAGATCTTAGATTGTTTCCCCATCGGCAAAGTGAGCAGATACCATCCTTTCTGAAAGATGTTTTGGGAAGGCCAACCACTAACTTTTTCTTGGCAAGTTTGTTCAGAGTTTTGAAATTTAAGTGACTCATTCTTTTGTGCCATAACCAGTGCTCTTCTGTGTGACCTGATTGACTCACCATGAGACATTCTTCAGTTTTGGCAGATGTCCAGTCGGCAACATAAAGACTGCCTTTCCGCCGAGCAACCAAGACTGTCTGCTTTGACTCATTGTCAATAAGTTTGCAATACTTTGCTTTGAATTTCATAGTAAATCCCTTGTCTGCAAACTGGCTCATGCTAAATAGATTATATTTCAAACCCTTAACATGTAATACGTCAGTGATAGTTAATGATCCTAATTTGACGTTGCCAAATCCCAGAGAGGGATTTAATTCTCCTCCAGCAAATCTGATGTCTGGTCCATTGTTGCAAGCTTTGTAGTTGACCAGATTTGCTTTGTCTCCTGTCATGTGCTTTCCGCATCCACTATCAAATAGCCATTGAGCCTTAGTCCAAGAGGCGTTCTGCACAAAATAGGAAACAGGAGTTAGGTTCTTGCTTCAGAGATAGAACCATTTAGACTAAACATTCTTCCAGTAGGAATCCACATTTTAGTGAATTTCTTGGGAGTTTGTTTTTGTCTAACTTGATCAGAAGGAGATGCAATAAAATCAGTAATTTTGACCTCAATTTTCCTTCTTGTGGTGTTTCTAGGTGTTCCTTTTGGTGCTTTACGGACCACAGGTTTCGGGATTGCTTTTCAAAACTTAGCCTTTTCCGCAGTTCCTTCTAGCTCTGGCATTCAGTTTTTCAGGCTTGAGATTTCTTCCACTACATCTGCTATGTGCAATATCGATATGCGCCATTGTTCTTGTCCTTCCTTATATTGTTGCAGAAGAACTTTTCCAATAGCACGATAGCCAATGCCATTTCGAACACCTTTGGCTTTCTGAATACGTTCTTCAGAAGCCTTACTAGTTTCTGCACCATCTTTATTTTCATAAAATGGTACAGTAGAGAATTTGCCTATTCCAACAATTCTTCCTTTCCTAGTAATGTAGCAATGTGGATGGTTACATGTCCGAGGTTATGTTTCTTTTAGAAACCTTATCCAAGTTTCTTGTGAACTTGTTGTTCTTTCAAAGGTGAGTTGCTACTCCTTTTCCTTTGTCAACTACCCTAGCTTTCGACCAATGCTATAGGTGGTTGAAGAACCATTCTTGACTTTTTACAAAGGTCAACCTTTCATCACTCTTCTTGAGAGGAGATGAATTACTCGATTGTTCATCAAGTCCAAGTCCACCTTTCTCGGAGGATCTCTTAGATAGGATTGAACCTCGTGAGAGTGTCACTAGCCTTTGCATAAGATTGGAAGGATAGCTCTTTCTTTCGATTTCTTCATTCTCGTAAAGCGCTTCATCATTTTCTTAGTAAGTTCATCCAAGGCTAGTTTGTGAGAATTTTCATTCTCGGATATCCGAGATTCGAATGGCTATTTCAGTTCTTGTTCTCGGATACTCTGGTTAGCTCGAAACCTCTTTTCAAGAGTTTCTTTGCTTTCCTCTAGAATTACTGGTTTTGGATTGTGCTTCGAAATTCTTTCTCATAACGATCCAATTCACTCTTGACCAACTCGGATCCTCAATTCCATCATCACTCTCATAGTACTGAAATTGTGAATTGTTAGTTACCTCATCACCATAAGACACATTTCAATGTTGGAGATGTCGGACCAGAATCTCGGAACTCCACACATTTCTTTCTTCTTAAGGCGGTCAATTACATCGTGGGTGATTCCACACAATTACGGTGATGGTAGGTTTGAGTCATCCTGAATCTCCATTTTAGAATCTGTCTCAAAGTCTAGAGCATCAAGTTGAATTTGAATCTTCTTCCTTTCTTCAGTCAGTAAGGCCCTTTGATTTCTCTTGAAATTTCTTCTGTCCTTCTTGTCACCTGTCTTGAGCTTGTTTAAAGCAGGACAATCTCTCTTGAAGTGACCAGGCTTTTGACAATAGAAGCAGATATCATTTCCTATTCTGCGACTTCAAGATTAACACCTTTTTGAATGGGGGTGTTCAGAGAGTTGTTCACTTGTATGTTCTTGTACTGATGATAGTTTGGGCCAAGATGCTTTTTCAGCTTTTCTTTAGCTTTTCTTCTCTCAATCTCTTGACTCACAAATTTCTTCATGTGTCTTACTGCAAGAGCATTTTCGTCAGATGCTTCTTTGGTATCCTTCTTTTCAGAAGTACCTTGAGAAACTAGAGCAACACTTTGCAACTTTTCAGCTGTTTGTTCTCTCTGAGTTGTCTCATAGTCTACAGTAGCAAGATGAGAGAAGAGCTCTACTGGAGTAATATTTGGCATCCCTTGATTGAAATAAAAGAACTTAGTGTGTTCCCAGTTGTGACTGAGACTTCTGACAATAGTCTTAATCTTTTCCGACTGGGAGTATCTATTGCTTTCACCAAGTGCAGCCATATCACTCATAAGAGTAGTAAATCTGAAATCAAGTTCTTCCAGAGTTTCAGTGGGACGTTGTTTAAAGTTTTGGAACTTCAATTTAAGAACTTCGAACTTGTTTTCTTTGGTTTTCTCAGTTCCGGCACAGATTTCTTCAATCAATTGCTAGGCAACTTTCGCCGTTTTAGCACCCCACAGTTTACACTGTAGGTGCTCAGGTGTCGATCTGATGATTATATTACGAGCTTGACCATCCAATCTGTGTCTCTTGGCATCTTCAGATGTCCAGAGCTCTCTTAGCTTGTCTTCATATATAATGCTTCCACGAGCAACATGACCACTATCACTAGCAGCCATGTCCTCGCTTCCATCTTCCTTGTCTGAGGCTTTTCTTCCATCAGACACCTCGATGCTGTTTGAGTTGTCTGATTTTGATAGGCCCTTCATTGATGACATAGAACATCTCATCACTAATGGCCTCCAGATGGAGCATCATGTTGTTCTTCCATTTCTCGTAGTTTTCTGGCTTCAGAACGGGTGCATCACTCAGAGACATACCTGCACACTTAACACACAAATTATATAGTCCTCAGAAAGGGACAAACTTCCTTCACCTATCTGGGATCTAGGTTCAGATCTGAAGGCTTGTGAACCTCCTCTGATACCACTTGTTGGTCGGATAACGGCAAAGTAAAAGACTAGAGGGGGGTGAATAGTCTTTTAAAACTTTTGTCGATAAACAGATTTCTCGAAACAGGGGTTTCGATACTTAAATTTAGAGCGGAAGACTTTAAGATAGGTAAGTGCAAAAACAATAAGTAAGTGTGTAAAGCGCTTTCTTTGAAATGTAAATCTGAAGGTAAATAACACAGCAAGTATAGTGGTATCTGGAGGTGGCGTAATCCTCCAACTAATCCACTTCGGTCTTTCTGAGACCTAGAATTCACTAGAACAGATAATTGAGTTCACCTTACAATAATCCTTATTCTAAGATTCCTAAAAAAATGGTTCCCAACCAAATGTTCCCCCTGAGTTATTCCCCAGCTCCTAGAGCTAAGTACTTCCTCTACTCAGATAAACTTGGAGTTATTCCCTGATTTCCCAAATCAAGTACTTCCTCTACTCCACGCCTTGATGGTGTTGGTTATAAGGTTTGTCAGAGAGGCTTCTCGTATAACTTTTCAGTTATGTTTTCAGAGAGCCTAATAGAACAAGACTACTTAATACACTTGTTCAGTGGATGACAGTTTGCTCTTTACTGACCCAAGTAATTGGTGTCCGTTCTGGAGAATGATCTTCAGAAATGGTATCTGATAGTTCAACTCTTTCACGAATAACAATCTCTTGTTAAGGTTCAGGACAACTTAGAACTACTAGTGATTCTTCAAGCAACAGAAAGCTTTCAGAAAGGGTAGTAGAGTGCTTGAGAGAATACTTTGCTTGATGGTAAGTTTGCAAGATAGAGCGTTCTAAGGTATATTTTTCAAGCATCTAAGTGGATGATATATATATATATATAGATAAATTTGAGAGGCGTTTGAATTGTATCCGTTGTGCTCTATCAAATTATATCCGTTTATATCTTGAACTATGTACTCAGAAGTCACTATCTCATTTTTCAGAGAGGACTGCTTTTTGCAACATTTCTGCCGATGCATTTAATGCATAGTACTGTTCATTGTCCTTTAGTCTCAACGGATACATGGGCCTTTCTGATGGCTTGCATGCTCCATACTCATGATGTCATATGTCCATAATCATATCCCGAAAATAAGTTAATATATTTAAGAAAGGATTAAGGACATAGTCTTTCTGAGTTTGACTAAACCTTTGTGTCTTCATAAACCTTGTGCAATCTTCAGTCTTCTAATCTTCAGAAAAGCTCCATTGCTAGGATTGATCTTCATGGTCTTCTTGAAATAAAAATTACACTCAGAGACCTATAATCCTAATACAAGATTTACTAGACTAATCATACTCAGTGATTTCCTCTTTTACAATGTTCAAGTGAACCAAGAGCACTTAATCACCTTTATGTCTAAGATAAGAACATGTGATGAGTGATCAAAATACTAACAGATATTCCTAACACATACGTATCTTTCTTGAACCGTCAATCAAAACAAAATAACAATCATGTATATAAAAAATATATATATCTTTCAAAATCAGCGGAAGCATGCTAAAACTCTTTCGTGAGTTGGTTTTATGCAATAGAACATGCGTTTTGGAAATCATGCATTACTTATATATAAGTTGAAAACATATTAAAATACCTTCCAGATTTTGAAAATAATACATATATATAGTTTTGTAGAATACTCACATTTGGAAGGTTAAGAAGAGCAAGAACTATGAAAGTACTTGCAGCAAGAACTTGCTACTAACTTGAAAGAAAAAAAGAACTTGCTACTAACTTGAAAGAAAAAGACAATAGTACTTGAAGATTTTTGGGAGAAAAATACTATGAATTTTTGTGAGTAAAAGTGGCTGCAACAAGGGGGTATTTATAGGGTGGATTGAGTGAAGATGAAAGGGTTAAAGAGCTAAAAAATAAATGACAATTTAAATGGATTAAATTGCACTTAAATCTCATTTTAAAACCAACAATAAAGGTGCAAAATTAAGAGAGACCTTTTACATTTTTTTCCAAACATTTAAACACAATAACTAATTATAAATGATCAGATTTTACTTGGGAAAAAGTACAAAAACATTTTTGGCATGACTTAGGTCATTTGTACACAAAAATAAAATGTGACACACCAAAAATGCAACACTTAGAGCAATTAAATTGAACTCACAATTACACATGTATATGTAACAATTAAACTTAAAATATTGAACATGCATAGGCAATATTACACTTAGACATGCATAAGTAACATGAAAATAAGCATAAAAGATTAATGAAAAAAAAAGTCAGAAGGTCGATCTTAACATAGCTGAAACATAGCATGTAACATTCGACATTACGGGCGACCTTTCGTACGGTAACATGAATAAGAAAGAAAAATATTTCGTTCATTAAAGAAACCTCAAATTACCAAATTCTTGTATTTCGAAATATATGAATATAAAATAACACTTTAATTTCAAAACATTAAGAGAGCCCCACACACATAAGACATGCATGTACATTACATAATTCAAAAGTGACTCTTCACATTATAAATCAATCAAAGAACATATATAATTAGCTTGTATTAAATTAGTTAATTAAAAGGAAGACTCTTGACATAAATCATCAATAAAGCACATACATAAAGATTTGTATTCATTAGAGAATTAACACTTGACATTATTCATCAATAAAGCACATACATAAAGACTTACATTTAAATAAGATAATTAAAAAGACCCTTAGACTTCTTCTAACTTAACTACTATTAATATAACATATAATGAACTCACATGAAGGCAATTGAAGTTAATCTTTAAATCTAATCAAGCCACACAAATAATGACATACATTAAAATACATAATTAAAATGGCACTCTTCACATTATACATCATTCCAAGCAAACAAATAAAGTATTGTATTAAGCTAGACAATCAAAAAGAAGTCTTGGCACATTAATCATTCATAAAGATAAATTTAAGAGAGGTCATTCCATTTATTCTAAAATAATTACACCAACAAATTAAAGGATAAAATAATCACATTTTTAAGTAGAAAAAATACACCAAAAATAATTTCTCTTCTTAAAAAAAAGTACAAAATAAATAACCACACATATTACAAATTGACAAGTTACATAGACTTTTAAAACAAATAATAAACATCTAAAACAATAACACAATCAAATTAAAATAATTCGAATATATTTTCATACAAATACGCTAACACAAGTAAAAGCATGTAAGGGCAAAAATACTAAGGTACGTTAAAATCTGGGGTGTCACACTCACCCCTCCTTAAAAGAATTTGGTCCCCAAATTCACACTTCAAAATTTTCCAAAACATGTTCGCACAAATAAACACACTTTTAACAAATCATACAAGATCCAAAAATACCAAGTTAGCTTAAAAACTGGGGTATTACAGGCTCATGAAACTAACTCAAAGACTCATGAAACCAACAGAATTGAAGGTGAATTCAAATTTAGTTGATTAGGTTCACCATTTATCCTAGGGTTATAAAATTATAAGTTCCTGAAACTAATACTATTTTGTTCTGAAACTAACATTGTTGGCCCTGAAACTAACTTTAATAAACCTGAAACTAACATTTTGAGTTCTTGAAACTAGCATTAATGAAACTGGAACTAATATTAATGAACCTGAAACTAACTTTTCTGAGTTCATAAAACTAATACTAATGATAATGAAACTAATACTATTTTGTTCTTAACATTTGTTGGCCCTGAAACCAACATTCTGAGTTTTAGAAACTAATTTTAATGAACCTGAAACTAATACTAATGAACCTGAAACTAACTTTCTGAGTTCCTTAAACTAATACTATTTTGTTATGAAACAAACATTTATTGCCCCTGAAACTAATTGTAACGAATCTGAAATTAACTTTAGTGAACCTGAAACTAACATTGTTGACTTTGAATGTAAGAACCCGTACTTTTTATTTTATTTGATTATATGTTTCAATTTTAATTTTTATAGTGGATTGGGCATCGTAATATTTTTCAAACTCAATTTTCAAATATTAAGCCCGAGCCCTTATATACTACTCCCTCCGTTTTTTTATAAAACTTTCCATTTTACTATTCTGCGGTCAACTGTCTCCGACTTTGACCGTTAATTACTCCCAAACTATAATAGTAAATAATTTAATAAAATCATATAATGAAAATATAATTACTAAATTTTCATTATATGATTTTATTAAATTATTTACTATTATCGTTTAAGAGTAATTTGTGGTCAAAGTCGAAATAGAAAGTTTTATAAAAAACGGAGGTAGTTTTTCAAAAGCTACTAAACCCTTATTTTACTTACAACACCATCGTTCTTTGAGAGAATTTACTTTAGCCTCTTTCTTTCTTCAACGCCGTTCTGTGCCTGATGATCAATAGTTCTCTCATCTCCACCTCACCATCTTTTGTCCAAATCATATCAAATTGTGCATGTTTCCATGCATTACGAACAGTCTCTCCAAGTTTCAAGGTTCTTTTTCTTTTCATATTTTTCTGTGAACTCATCTACTGAATGGATTGGTTTGTAAAATTACTTTAAGATATTAGGAGGCCATTCTACACCTTATTTTGGTATTCTGATTAATGTATTACAATTTAATATTTATTGGGTTCTTACATTATAGTGGTGATTTTCGGAGGCTTCGAGGTGCAAGTTAGTAGAGCTGTGGTGGTGTAGCTAGGTTAAGCTTGTTTCAAGTCGACCTTGAGGTAAGAGGGTGACACTTTTGCTCATATTTTCTGTATTATTATATATGTATAGTTTTAATGTTTTACAAATAAATTATAGTTATTATATCAAGATATGGGACTTGATATAACAGTCTATTCGAAAGGATCAAGTATGTGAACTCCCTAAAGTATGTTTTGTGATGCATGTGATGTGTGATAAAAATATGTTTCTGTTACATGAAGAAAATAAATATGTTTTTGAGCTCACAGTTTTACCTATGAATTCTGGGCCCGTCTTTGACGGTGATTACGTCTGGCTTTTATGCATGTTCCTTTAGCGGGGAACTTTCTGTTATGTTCTGTTCTGTGCCGACCTTTGTGCCACCGAACTTATACTAGTGGCCATAGTGTGACTCTGTTGAGCTAAACGTTCTGATACTACTGTTCTGTTACAAGTACTCCATGAAACTGGTTTTCTGGCTATATGTTCTGATATTGTGTGTATATATATGTATGATTTACTACTTTGCTTGATCCGGTAAAAGTGCCAGGCGATTCACTCTTACACTTTTTTTTTCCAGAGGTCTGAGTGGTTCTGGTTTTGAGGAGGTTGCTGGCGGAGTCAAGTTGGGTTAGAGCAAGTAGATGTCTTAGGGGAAGGTTTTGTTTTTTTTTTCCTGAAGATTGTATAAGTTTGAGTGTTGTAGAATTGTATTTGTATTTTGTGTTTGGATGCTCTGAATTACCTTTTCAAACTGTTTTACAATTAAATTGAGGCTTCGTCTTGGCGTGAGCCCATCTCACGATACACGGCCGGTCGCGCCAAAGTATTTTGGTTTTGGGGCGTGACAAAAGTGGTATCAGAGCCTAGGTTTCGATTTGTCGGGTGGAGGTTTAAGGTTTCGTTTTGTCGTGGTGTGTTTGCTAAGTTGAGTCTTCTAGGGAGTCTTAAGTTTATTTCGTGTCTTAAGTTTTGATCTGGTCGAGTTTAGAGTTGTCTATGTCAGTTTGTTTTGTAGCACAGTAAGCGTGGTGGAGTTAAGTTTTGAGGACAAAACTTATTTTAAAGAGGTAGGAATGTAAGAACCCATACTTTTTATTTTATTTGATTATATGTTTCAATTTTAATTTTTATAGTGGATTGGGCCTCGTAATATTTTTCAAACTCAATTTTCAAATATTAGTCCCGAGCCCTTATATACTATTTCAAAAGCTACTAAACCCTTATTTTACTTACAACACCATCGTTCTTTGAGAGAATTTACTTTAGCCTCTTTCTTTCTTCAACGCCGTTTGGTGCTTGATGATCAATAGTTCTCTCATCTCCACCTCACCATCTTTTGTCCAAATCATATCAAATTGTGCATGTTTCCATGCATTACGAACAGTCTCTCCAAGTTTCAAGGTTCTTTTTCTTTTCATGTTTTCTGTGAACTCATCTACTGAATGGATTGGTTTGTAAAATTACTTTAAGATATTAGGAGGCCATTCTACACCTTATTTTGGTATTCTGATTAATGTATTACAATTTAATATTTATTGGGTTCTTACATTATAGTGGTGATTTTCGGAGGATTCGAGGTGCAAGTTAGTAGAGCTGTGGTGGTGTAGCTAGGTTAAGCTTGTTTCAAGTCGACCTTGAGGTAAGGGGGATTTTCTGACACTTTTGCTCCTATTTTCTGTATTATTATATATGTATAGTTTTAATGTTTTACAAACAAATTATGGTTTTTTATATCAAGATATGGGACTTGATATTATAGTCTATTCGAAAGGATCAAGTATTTGAACTCCCTAAAGTATGTTTTGTGATGCATGTGGTGTGTGATAAAAATATGTTTCTGTTACATGGAGAAAATAAATATGTTTTTGAGCTCATATATAGTTCTACCTATGAATTCTGGTCCCGTCTTTGATGGTGCTTACGTCTGGCTTTTTGTCTGTGTTCCTTTAGCGGGGAACTTTCTGTTATGTTCTGTTCTGTGCCGACCTCTGTGCCACCGGACTTATACTAATGGTCATAGTGTCACTCTGTTGAGCTAAACGTTCTGATACTACTGTTCTGTTACAAGTACTCCATGAAACTGATTTTTTGGCTATATGTTCTGATATTGTGTGTATATATATGTATGATTTACTACACTGTTTGATCCGGTAAAAGTGTCAGGCGATTCACCCTTACACTTTTTTTTTCCAGAGGTCTGAGTGGTTCTGGTTTTGAGGAGGTTGCTGGCGGAGTCAAGTTAGGTTAGAGCAAGTAGATGTCTTAGGGGAAGGTTTTTTTTTTTTTTCCTGAAGATTGTATAAGTTTGAGTGTTGTAGAATTGTATTTGTATTTTGTGTTTAGATGCTTTGAATTACCTTTTCAAACTGTTTTGCAATTAAATTGAGGCTTTGTCTTGGCGTGAGCCCATCTCACGATAGACGGCCGGTCGCGCCAAAGTATTTTGGTTTTGGGGCATGACATTGAAACTAACATTAATGAACCTGAAACTAACTTTTTGAGTTCCAGAAACTAACTTTAATAAATGTTAAACAATTAATGAACCTGAAACTAACTTTCTGAGTTCATGAAACTAATACTAATGATGCTGAAACTAATACCACCGCCCTGTACCGTCCAAAACCCTAAACCCTAATTAAGACCGTAGCTCCCGGAGGGTGTTTTCAAATTCAGTTGATTTAGGGGTTCACCATTCCCCTTAGGGTTTTAGAATTTACGGTCTTAATTTTGTGCTTCATTGTCCGACAACCGCTTAATTAGGGTTTAGGGTTTTGGACGGTTCAGGGCGGTAGCCCTGGACCCATCCTAAACCCTAATTAAGACCGTAGCTCCCGGAGGGTGTTTTCAAATTCAGTTGATTTAGGGGTTCACCATTCCCTTTAAGGTTTTAGAATTTACGGTGAGTTTCTGAATTACTAACTTTTTGTGTTATGTAACTAACTTATGTATCCTGAAACTAACTTTTTATGTCCTGAAACTAACATTTTTATGCTATGAAACTAACTCATGCGTTGTGAAACTATCCTTTTGAGTCCTGAAACTAATTCTTATGTCCTGAAACTAACTTTTTTGTGTTATGAAATTAACGCATGCGTTGTGAAACTAACTATATAATATCTGAAACTAAGAGACTTTCTCTTGAAACTAAAAGACTTGCTCATGAAACTAACAGACTATATCCTGAAACTAACATACTTTTTTGTCCAACCTAGCTTATAAGTCATACGTACTAGCATACTAATTAGAGTTACAAAATACAAGCATACTGAACTTTGCATTTATATGTCCGTCTATTATCTTCTGGAACAACACCCTGAATGGTGTTTTATATAGGCTTTTCGAATGTTTTTTCAGGGCTAGAGTTTGGAGAAACTCGACACACGTTTTCAATCCCCCGCGTTTAAATGTTGTTTCCGTGGCCTTTTGCTTTCCTGAAACCAACAGAAAAGACTCATGAAACCAACAGAATTGGCTCCTGAAACTAACTCAAATACTCATGAAACCAACAGAACTGGCTCCTGAAAGTAACTCAAAGACTCATGAAACCAACAGAACTGAGAACTGAAGGTGTATTCAAATCCAGTTGTTTAGGTTCACCATTTCCCCTAGGGTTTAAGAATTATAAGTTCCTGAAACTAATACTATTTTTGTTTTGAAACTAACTTTAATGAACCTGAAACTAACGTTTTGAGTTTCTGAAAATAATACTAATGATGTTGAAACTAACAGAAAATATCTTGAAACTACATTGTTGCCCAAAAAGCGCTTCATCAAACTGAAATTAATATTAATGAACCTGAAACTAACTTTCTGAGTTCATGAAATTAATGTTAATGATGCTGAAACTAATACAAATTATGCTGAAACTAATACTATTTTGTTCTGAAACTAACATAGTTGGCCCTAACTTTAATGGGCCTGAAACTAACGTTAATGGACCTGAAACTAACATTTTGTGTTTCTGAAACTAATAATAATGATGCTGAAACTAATACAAATGATGTTGTAACTAATACTATTTTGTTCTGAAACTAAGTTTAATAACCCTGAAACTAACATTCTGAGTTCCTGAAACTAAGTTTAATGAACCTGAAATTAACTTTTTGAGTTTCTGAAACTAATACAAATGATGCTGGAACTAATACTACTTTGTTTTAAAACTAACAATGTTGACCGTGAAATTAACTTTAATAAACATGAAACTAATACAAATGGTGTTGAAATTAACAAAAATAACATATTTTTTTTATGTTGAAATTCCCAAATTTCACAACAACATTCACACAAACCAAAAACCACACCCAACCATCATCATCATCATCATCATCATCATCATCATATCACTCATCCAAAACTTAAAAAAATCAACAAAATGAGGCCTACACTTGCAGCAACATACACCACCCCTTCTCCTTCCGCACCAAATTCTGGAGGCTGAATTCACACTCCTTAGAACCTTAGTAGCTTCTGAAATCACATTCCTTAGACCCCTCTTCTTTTCTCGGAAAGTAACACACTGATACAATACGACTCCGTTTCATTTCATTCTCACAAATTCAATTTCTCCACCACAATGGCTCAACAACCACTGTTACCCACCGATCCACCACCACCTCCGCCACTAGGCTTCACCGAGGATGACCTATTCTCCACGCAACCGAACTACCCTGACGAAGTCGTTTCTCTCGATGAAATCGAATTCGATTTCACATTTGAGGAAGGAATTCTGCTCATGAGTCAATTGGTTTTCAATAGGTTACTACTACAATTTTCATGGAAACAAAAAAGGTGTTGGAAGTTTTTAAAGAAAACTTGTTGTAAACTATGTCTTGTGGGGTATGTTTGTTAGGAGACCATTTCTTGATTATTTGTTTATTAAGAAAACTAAATATATAGTCGTAAGCTACTAAGTGAGAGCTTCGATTTGATATATGGTATGCCCAAAACGGAGATTGGGTTAGTGAGGAATAGTTGCTTAAAGTTGGAAGGTAAAGTGGGATTGTCCCACATTGCTAGCACATGGAAGTCATTACTAGTTTATAACCTATCAAGCCAGACTACTTGTTCAAGAGTGATGGTAAGGTTATGAAAGACTCTCTACGCGGGCGCGCAGGGGGGGGTGCAAATCCTGGCCAGATTTGTACTGAAACTAGTGGGACTTGGGTGCGAGCAGGTGCGCGTGCGACCTGCGTACACGAATGCCGGACCGAAATAGACACAAGCGGCTAGCCCGCGTGAGCTAACGTTTTGCTACTTGGTCTGGTCGAAACCTTCCAGAAGTTTTGACTATTTGTGTGACTTTGTAACTGTCAGGAGTTACAAATGAATCAATCTTGTCATTAGTTGAGAGATTTGATTTTTGTAATCAAACTCCATTATTCTTGAGCAGTTACAAAGTTCAACAGTCATTTTCTCACTTATAAATTGGTCTCAGAATCAGTAAGGAAAAGAACACAGAAATAGCCTTTCTCTTCTTCTTGTTGTTGTTCTTCCTCCTTCCCTGTATTCGCATAAACCGAGCATCTATTTAAGTTCGCCGAAAATTGCTAGCTTGTGCAGCTAGTAGTTTTAGTCAATCATTGTATCCTGGGAGGCAAACGCTCAACGTCTCAAGCACCATAGGTGAGAGGGTGTATTTGCTTTAAGGAATCCGTGCAAGCACATGCCTCGATTCCAATTACGAAAGGCGGTTTGATTAATTCTGTCTACTTTATCTTTGAATTCATATTATCCTGGGGTAACAAACTTAAAGCAAATACCGTAATTTTTCTCTTATATGTTGATTTGAGAATTTTTTTTTCTCTGTTAATTCAAAGATATTAACTTGCTCTGTTTTCTTCCATAGAAATGGCTATTGAATCTGCTTCTGCTGCTGCGGCTAATGCCCAAGCCTCTGGTTCGATGACTCAGTCTGGTACTGGTTCCATGGTTCACACTCAGATGGCTGGATCGACCTTCTTGATTCCTGCTAGCCATGCTGAGAAACCTGAAAAGTTTAATGGGCTGCACTTTAAGCGTTGGCAACAGAAAATGTTGTTCTACTTGACCACGTTGGGTCTTGCTACGTATCTCTCTAATGATGCTCCGAATGTGACTTTGGATGGGCCAAGTCAAGAGGAAAATCGTGAGAAGCTGGCTGCCCTTGATGCGTGGAATCACGCTGATTTTCTTTGCAGGAATTATGTGTTGAACGGGCTTTCTGATGCTCTGTACAACGTGTATGGACAAATGAAAACCGCCAAAGAACTGTGGGAGTCTTTGGATAAGAAATATAAGACTGAGGATGTCGGAGCCAAGAAATTCATTGTTGGAAAATTCTTGGATTTTGCAATGGTCGATTCTAAATCTGTGATCAGTCAGGTTCAGGAATTGCAAGTGATCTATCATGAGATCGATGCTGAGGGCATGAAGCTGCCAGAAGCGTTCAAGGTGGCTGTTGTGATTGAAAAATTGCCACCGGCTTGGAAAGATTTCAAGAATTATCTGAAACACAAGCGAAAGGAGATGAACCTTGAAAAGTTGATCGTTCGGCTCAGAATTGAGGAAGATAATCGTGCTTCTGCCAAGGAGTCCGGATATGTTCCTAACTCTCCACGTTCAGATGCTAGAGCTAATCTGGTTGAGCATGGAAAAGGCAAGAAGAAAGCTTCTTCAAATGGGTTCAAAATGAAACTAAGTGGTGGAGTTGAGAAAAAGAAGTTTACTGGGAAGTGCTTCAATTGTGGCACGGTTGGCCACAAGTCTGCTGATTGTCGCAAACCTAAAAAGAAGAATCAAGCTAACATGGTTGAAACTGTTGCTAAGGATGTGGCTGATTTGAACCTTTGTGCTGTGGTTTCTGAGGTGAATCTGGTTGACTCTCACCCTAGAGAATGGTTCATTGATACTGGAGCTACTAGGCATGTTTGCTTCAACAAGGATATGTTTTCTCAGCTTGATGAATCTGAGACTGGTGAAAAGCTGTACATGGGGAATTCTGCTACTGCGATGTTAAGGGTCGTGGGACTGTGATTTTGAAGATGACATCTGGGCTCAATCTGACTTTGAACATTGTGCTCTATGCTCCTGAGATTAGGAAGAATTTGGTTTTTGGTTCTCTTCTGATCCAGCATGGTTTTCGTATTGTTCTAGAGTCTAATAAGCTTACTATGACCAAGAATGGTCACTATGTTGGCCACGGTTATATAACCGAAGGCATGTTCAAAATCAATGTAATGGTTGTTAAGACCAATGCTAATGGAAAAACTATGAATTCTGCGTACTTGCTTGAGTCTTTTAATTTGTGGCATAGTAGACTTGGACATGTTAATTATGATACTTTGCGTAAATTAATTAACTTAAAATGTTTGCCAACGTTTCATATTGATGCGTCACACAAATGTGAAACGTGTGTTGAAGCAAAGTTGACACGATATTCTTTTAAATCAATTGAAAGAGAGACACAACCTCTTGATTTAATACATACCGATGTATGTGATTTGAAATCAACTCCAACTCGTGGAGGCAATAAGTTTTTCATAACTTTTATAGATGATAGCACTAAGTTCTGTTATGTGTATCTTCTTAAAAGTAAAGATGAAGCTATAGAGAAATTTGTTTCTATAAGAATGAAGTTGAGAATCAACTTAACAAGAAGATCAAAGTGATAAGGAGTGATCGTGGTGGGGAATACGTTTCTCCACTTGAACAGGTGTGTGCCTGTAGTGGTATTAAACATGAGACTGCTCCTTACTCACCACAACAAAATGGCATTGCGGAAAGAAAGAACCGTACTTTGAAGGAAATGATGAATGCCATGTTAATCACTTCTGGAATGAATCAAGGAATGTGGGGTGAAGCTGTTTTGGCAGCTAACTACATCTTGAACAAAATTCCGAAAAAGAAGGTTGATAAGAGCCCTATGAGTTGTGGCATGGACGAGCTCCTTCATATAAACACTTGCGAGTGTGGGGGTGTCTTGCTAAGGTGATGGTGCCTTTACCTAAGAAGGTTAAGGTAGGACCTAAAACTGTTGACTGCATATTTGTTGGATATGCACATAACAGTAGTGCCTATCGATTCTTGGTTGTGAAATCTGAAATTTCTGACATACACAAGAATATGATAATGGAATCACGAAATGTTTCATTTTTTGAAGATGTGTTTCCATGTAGAAAGGTAGAAGATGTTGCAAGCAACTCTTCTAAACGGATACATGATGACACACAAAAGGACAATGAAGAAAGTGATAAAGAAGAGGTTGAACCAAGACGTAGCAAACGAGCAAGAACAGAAAAATCCTTTGGTCCTGAGTTCTTGACTTACATGCTAGAGAGTGAACCTCAAAGTTACCAAGAGGCTGTGACCTCTACGGAAGGGCCCTTGTGGAAAGATGCAATCAATAGTGAAATTGAGTCGATTTTGCAAAATCATACTTGGGAGCTAGTGGATCTTCCTCCGGGGAGCAAACCACTTGGTTACAAGTGGATTTTCAAGGAAAAGTTGAAGGCCGATGGAACTATTGATAAGTATAAAGCCCGACTGGTGATTAAAGGGTATCGCCAAAAACATGGCCAGGACTATTTTGACATATATTCTCCTATGTCAAGGATAACATCTATCCGGATGATAATTGCATTTGCTTCTTTACGCAATCTTGAAGTACATCAGATGGATGTGAAGACTGCTTTTCTAAATGGTGATTTAGAAGAAGAAATTTACATGGAACAACCTGAAGGTTTTTCTGCACCTGGTCAGGAAAAGAAAGTTTGTAAATTGGTTAAGTCTTTGTATGGCTTGAAACAAGCACCAAAACAATGGCATGAGAAGTTCGATAATACCATGATGGAGAATGGATTTATCATTAATGAAAGTGACAAATGTGTGTACGTAAAGGAAACGGAAAATGGCTATGTCATTTTATGTCTTTATGTAGACGACATGCTTATCATTGGGAGTAATGATAAAATGGTCAAATCTACGAAGGATATGTTGAAATCCAGATTTGATATGAAATCTGAGCCTGTGCCACAGGTAAATGATTCTTAAAGAGAACTAACTTTTCAGTAAAAATGTTTGTATGCTCATTAATGATAAATGTGTCTAAATGTTTGTATGCTCATTAATGATAAATGTTTCTAAATGTTTTTACTGTCTAGATTTCATAAAAATGTTTGTATGCTCATTAATGATAAATGATAAATGTCTCTAACAGGCTCATTAATGATAGTTTATGTTATGGATTTCTTAATATGTATTTGGGATATGTATTAAGATGGATTAGAGTAAAAACATTATAGGAAAAAAGGGTAGTAAGTGCATAGATATTGCTTAAATAAATGTAAACACATATCCCACAACATAAACTATCTTCATTTTCTACCACATTCAACTGTTCTTCCTCTGCAATTGCTCTTCCTCTAGTTTTCATTATGTACGGATCTGTTGCTTAGTTCTCAAATTTAGACAGTAAAAAAGTGCTTTTGGAAGAAGAAGCAAACTAGGGTTTATTGTAGTTTATTTGAGTGAAAGTGCTTTTGGGAGAAGAAAGAAATGAACAGTTGAAGCGTATTTACTGTTTACATTTATGAGTGTAAAAAATAAATTTGAAAAAAAAGGAGGGAAAAAGGAGTGACCCTTGACATTCTGTTGACCATTCTAACATGTGTCTGTGATTTTTTAGTCCTTATCTGTGGAATTTTAAAGTCCTTTTGTGAGTTTGAACTGGGTTTTACATTTATATATCTGTGAGCATAGTAAAACTTTCTTGACATTTTAAAAACTCACAAACACATGCTAGAAATCCACAGACAAAGAATAAAATCCCACAGATATAGTAATATAACAGTAATATAATTAAAAACTCACAGACACATTTTAAAAATCCACAGACAAAGAATAAAATCCCACAGATATAGTAATATAACAGTAATATAATTAAAATTAAAATACAGTTACATTTATGTTGAACATAGTAAAACTTTATTTACATTAGACACTAATTAAAAACTCATAGACACATGTTAGAAATCCACAGACAAAGAATAAAATCCCACAGATATAGTAATATAACAGTAATAGAATTAAAAACTCACAAACACATGTTAGAATTCCACAGACAAAGAATAAAAACCCACATATATAGTAATATAAAAGTAATAGATTAAAAATAAAATACAGTTAGAGTTTCTCTGCTACACTATAGACTGATCAGAAAAATGAACTTTTCTCTTGTTCTTTCTTTCATACAATATAGACTTAGCCTTTTTCTCCATTGCTTCTTGCTCAGCCTTCTCCTTTGCTTCCTGCTCAGCCTTCTCCTTTGCTTCCTGCTCAGCTTTCTCCTTTGCTTCTTTCTCAGCTTTCTCCTTTTCTTTTTTCTCTTTCAATTCTTTCAACATGGAATGCTTGTTCTTTGCAAAGAATTCCACAGCTGTAAGCAGATTTTCCCTCCCCAAATTCAAATCTGATAGAAGTAATGAAGCACAAATCTCAGCCCTCCTAAGTAATCGGCCTGATGGTTCCATCAAATCAGGACATTCATACAATGATGAAAATCTTTCATCTCTGACATCACATAAACACCACAATCATTGTTGTGCTCCTCTCCTATCAAATCCCATGGGAGTTCCATGTGCACAAAACGGTATTTGGGGACAAATTTGGCATCTGGGTGACTATTTGCAGTAAAAAAAAAACCAAAGTACTTCTTCTGCAAATAAACACATACATAAGAAATCTATAAACAAGAAAAAAAAACCACACAAATACATTTAAATAAAAAAGAGAACTTAAATGAACAATTTAACTAACCAATACGTTTCCAAACTTCGAGACATTCTTCCATTTATCACCTGTCACTGGTAAATTGTCCATGTAATGAATAATTTCAAGACGAGTGTCTACTACAAACAGAGTATAATGGTCTCCATTGTCCAATAGCAGAAAGAACTGCAAAGAATATACAAACAACAAAGAAAAAATGTAAAACTCATAGACCCCTGATAAAAAATACACCATAATAATAAAACAAACATATCACATACAGAAATGAAAAATACTAACCAACTTTATAAGATGTATTTTCTCGAAATTGATGAACTTGTTAGCCAGGGCCATTGCATCCTCCAAATCTGCGATAAACTTATTATACTTCTCTGCCGGAACTTTATAGGGTAGGATACAACTTTTCCAAGATGATGAAATCATTCTAACAGCGAACCAAAACCTTGCAGGGGATTCCTTTTTTTGCTCTATATAATTCAATAGTAAAGACCATGAATCCATTACAGGGCTATAAATCAAACAGTTCTCGTCCAATGAAAGAATGTCATCTAGAAAACAGTTTGATTGAAGGAAATTAGGACCCCAATAAACTCTGACTTTCGAATGTTCATCACCTAATAGATGAACATATTCAGAGAAACAATAGTCCACAACTTTCTTCCTTAGCAGTTTCATAACATCAAGAACTTTATGATTTTTTTTAACACATTTGATACACAATCATAAGTAACATGCTCAACGCCATACTGTAGTGAACATCCCATACCATCATTTTCTGGCGACTCATTGATCAGCTCATCAAACTGTGATAAATCGCCATCAGTAATATCAGTAAATGGCTCATTAAATAGTTTCAAATCCCCTTGTGTTTGTAATGGCTCAACTGCTTTCTTTTGTACAACACAATCATCTTCAGGTGGTGTGTTGAACCCAAGATCAAACTGCTTCTTGGGATCAAAATCATAGAGCTTGAAAAACTCAGACTACATCTTCTTCTTCTTCAGCTGCAACTCTTCAACTATAGCATCAAATGTTGCCCAAATTTCTGGGTTCTCCCAGAAATTTTGGCTTTCATCAGATTGTTACGACCCCACAGTCTTCTCCTTCTCAACAACACCCTTCTCAACAGCACACTTCTCACCAGCACCCTTCGCCCATACATTATCGAGCACTAATTGCGAAGCCATAACAACAGATTCTCGTTTATCTAACTCAACATTGACATCTGCATTAACATTGGCTGATGTAGACTTGGCAAATCCAGGACAAATCCTTGACATATGTGCATGTGCCACAACGTCGAAATCACGTTTGAAAATGGCCCATGATTCATTTACTTTCTGAAAAAAGAAAGTAAACACAATGATATATCAAAAAAGAACCACACAGATCATTTCTAAAATGCCCCACACTTGTAATAAAAAAATTCCAAGTCACATGGATATAAACTCCCACAAATCCCCAACAAAAACTCATAGACTTCCCACTAAAATCCCACAAACAACTAAAAAACCACAGAATTAACATAAAATCTCACAGAAATATAACTAGATCCCCCAGACCTACAACAAACAGGGGTTATAGAGACAAAAAAAGAAAGAGAACAACAATAAAAAAAAAAAAACCTTACATCCATTCCAAGCTTTGTAATATCACTGTTCTTGTGGATACCATTTGGAATTCGATACTTCAAAAACCCATCATCAACATCATCGACATCAACAGCAGAAGCAGTATTCACTAGAATGTCAAACTCACCCTTACCTACTAATTCTGTATCAGGAGGAGGACAAGAAGGACCATCATCACCCTCATCAGAAATAGGATACACCCCAGCCAAATGGATCAAATTACCAAACTCACCCTTTTCATCCGAAACCCTTTGCAATAATCTATCGTTAGGCCAATGTTGGATTAGAGGAAGAGTAGTAGGTTCTTTTTTACCTTTGAAAGGGAACCTATGGATATAAGATATCAGAAGAACCAACACACACCCAGACACACTTATACCTTTATATGAACTCTGATACTTTAAAACCCCCTTGGACAATTTATCCAAAACAAAAGCAACCAATCAAGCTCTTTAATTTTTGAAGTATCACACAGAAAAGGTAATAGGGTGTAATCAATCACATGGTTAGCAATTGGTGACATAATACATCCACACGCAACTAAAACAAAAAGCCTTTTAAACTCATCCCCACCATCAGCCAATCTCTCCTTAATGACTGATATTATTTGACCAACTGAAATACCTTCAGGTGTCTTCTTATACTTATCAACAAATTCAGCCCTCAACACCTTATCAACAGGTTTGTGAATAATCTGATCGGAGGTAAATCTAGGTAACATGAATATATCATATACATCGTTGACAGACACTTGATACTTAACATCATTAACCTTTTGGATCAATCTAACAGGATCAAAATTCTTAACTAAATATGGCATGATGCCACCAGGTATCCTCTTAATCTTGAAATGTAGCAAACTAGGAAAACCAATATCAACAACATCGGCTGTTTGCTTTTCAGTGAGTGTAGAAACCAACTTGAAGAAATTGCCCGGTGAAGTAGCCTGCTCAAATGGTTTCACTACATCGTCAACAATTACCACCTGCTTTTTGGCGCGTCTCCTTTGAGGCTTTTGCATTTGGTCGACCACAACAGACAAGTTGTTACAACCATCAGTTTCTACATGCAACTGTAGCACGCCAAGAATAACATCCTCCTCCTCCCCACCAACATCAGCCACCTTGTGAACAACATCAGTCCTAGGGGCGTTGTCATCAATACAATCCTTACTCCTCACCTTGAACTTCAACCTAGGTAACTTCTTCCTCTCTGTTGGAATATCTTCAGGGTCAATATTAATTGTCTCTTTGGGTCAATAAGAAGGATTCACTGTAATCAAGAAAGAAAGTATAAGATACCACCAAAGACTCATACTAGAAACTCACAAAACCATACTAAAAGCCACAGACCAAGACTTCAAACTTACAGACACTATCTAAAACAACACAGACCCACTACTAAAGTCACAGACAAACTAAAAACCACAGATCCATACTAGAACTTATAAAAACAATACTAAAAGTCACAGACCAAGACTTAAAACTTACAGACACTAACTAAAACCACACAGACCCACTACTAAAGTCACAAACAAAACTAAAAAACACAGATCCATACTATAACTAACAACCCCATACTAAAAAAACACAGATCCATACTAAAAAGACACAGATCCATACTAAAAGTCACAGATCCACACAGATTAGAAAACTTACATTTAGGTAAACCCATTGACGCTCCATGTTCACGCTTAACATCCATTAAACTCTTCAATGGAACATTTTCGTCACTTGATTTCCTCTTCGGCATTGTATACAACCTGTGAGAAAAGAAGGAAAAAAAACAGATTAGAAAAACGGGAAAAAAACTACAATCAAACACTAAAACTACAAAAAAAGTTCAAAAAATTACGTTTAGGAAGTTCAATCGGAGCAAAATGATGATGAAAAGTGAAGTGAATCAAACAAGAAAAATGAAGAAAAAGATAAAAACGTTAGAACACGCACAAACACGCCGAAGTGTTTGAAAACGGCTCGAATTAAAAACCTGCCCGATTAATAACGCTGGTCTGACCGAAAAAACTTAAAAACCGGGTTTTTCGAAACCTAATGGAAAAAGCGCTCTTTTCCTAGAATTTGGGGTCACATTTATTGTATTGGAATTTTACTTGTTGCATGTTTTGAATGCACATGCAGTTAAACACATATTAACTGGAAATAAAAAAATTTCTTTTTTTTTTGGAAAAATTGTTACTTATATACCTTATTAGTATTATTTTTATCTGGAGTTCCAATGTGTTTATCTTGGACGTTTTTCCAAGTATCTTGTATTTATAATATGCCAGTGCAGGTGAAGCTACAGATTCATATATGAGAGAATTACCAAAATAAAGCTATAACCATTGCAAATAAACCCACTCGCTAAAAATGTTGCAATTAAGGCCATTCTAACTTACTCCACACTTCATTGGACAAAATTGCCCATATTATTCATGAAGGCAATTCGGGCAGGAATATTTCTGTAACACTAGATCCTTCTTCTCCGCCAAGCTTTCCGGAAACCAGACGCCATAATCCTTCATCCATAATCAAAGTCATTTCCTTCCATACCTAAATTAAGGTAACAAACAACTTTACAGTACACAATTTCATCTCTCCTCTTACTGATTTGGTACTCATTTTGTTACCCAGGATAATATGAATTCAAAGATAAAGTAGACAGAATTAATCAAAACGCCTTTCATAATTGGAATCGAGGCATGTGCTTGCACAGATTCCTTAAAGCAAATACGCCCTCTCACCTATGGTGCTTGAGACGTTGAGCGTTTGCCTCCCAGGATACAACGATTGACTAAAACTACTAGCTGCACAAGCTAGCAATTTCCGGCGAACTGAAACAGATGCTCGGTTTATGCGAATACAGGGAAGGAGGAAGAACAGCAAGAAGAAGAAGAGAAAGGCTATTTATGTGTTCTTTTCCTTACTGATTCTGAGACCAATTTATAAGTGAGAAAATGACTGTTGAACTTTGTAACTGCTCAAGAATAATGGAGTTTGATTACAAAAATCAAATCTCTCAACTAATGACAGAATTGATTCATTTGTAACTCCTGAAAGTTACAAATTCACACAAACAGTCAAAACTTCTGGAAGGTTTCGACCAGACCAAGTAGCAAAACGTTGGCTCACGCGGGCTAGCCGCTTGTGCCTATTTCGGTCCGGCATTCGTGTACGCAGGTCGCACGCGCACCTGCTCGCACCCAAGTCCCACTAGTTTCAGTACAAATTTGGCCAGGATTTGCACCCCCCTGCGCGCCCGCGTAGAGAGTCTTCCATAACGTTACCATCACTCTTGAACAAGTAGTGTGGCTTGATAGGTTATAAACTAGTAATGACTTCCATGTGCTAGCAATGTGGGACAATCCCACTTTACCTTCCAACTTTAAGCAACTATTCCTCACTAACCTAAGCTCCGTTTTGGGCATAACATATATCAAATCGAAGCTCTCACTTAGTAGCTTACGACTATATATTTAGTTTTCTTAATCAACAAATAATCAAGAAATGGTCTCCTAGCAAACATACCCCACAAGGCATAGTTTACAACAAGTTTTCTTCAAAAACTTCCAACTATCCCCCACATGAAGAAAACTTCATGTTGCATAATCCTACGATCGAATACCTGCATAGGATAGGTAGGTGTTATCACCTTTGAACCCTCCCTTGTATGAATACACCTTCCTTACTGGCTAATAGTAGACGCGATGTCCTTGAACTGCTTTGCCGTTTGTGTAAACGATAGTGCATTCCACATAGGTTCTTTCTAGCATCGTTCCGTTCTCATGGTTGTGTTCATTTCGGCCATGAAACACCTTTCCTGGTTCTGCAAGAGTATGCAAGAATTCGGGATCCAATTGTTGTTGAAGCGGCCCACACTTCACTCTTACATAGGTGATTCTTTATCACGTGTAACTATATTACTAATACGAATCATTAAAACCCACAGGGTTAACCTCTTTATGTTTCGTCATTGTATAGGCAAACCCCCACAATGAACTCCTCGTTGATAAAATCAGGTTGTCCCTTTGAACCTAGATCTTGGGATCTCCAGTCAACTAGGTTGGGTTTTCCTTTGCATCAATCATTAGTTAAATTCTTCAATCCCATTCCAGCAGAAGACTTTACTATCATCTCACGATTTAACCCTTTGGTTAACGGATCCGCTAAATTATCTTTAGACTTCACGTAGTCTATAGAGATAACACCAGTTGTGAGAAGTTGTCTAATGGACTTGTGTCTACGACATATGTGTCTAGACTTACCATTATATATATTACTTTGTGCCCTACCAATGGACTTTGATATTTTGTTAGAATATCTGTTTAGATTTTGTTCAGCAACATGATGACTTATCTTAGTCTCAGAAAGGTGATTAGTACTCTTGGTTCACTTGAACATTGTAAAAGAGGAAACCCACTAAGTATGATAGTCTAGCTAATCTTGTATAGGATGTTAGGTCTCAAATTGTAATTTTTATTTTATGAAGAGAAGACCAAGAAGAAGACATCCAAGCAGAAAGCTCAACAACTATTGAAGACTTGAAGAAAACTGCACAAGATTACTAAATCTGTTATTCAGATATCTTAGCCAGATATCTTGTAGATGCAAACAGTTTCAAACAAACTGTGTCACAAGAGATATCTGAGAAATGAGATACATATCTGAAGACAAGGAAAGTGTCCACAGATACCTATTCTCAGATACCTTGAGCGTTAAACTCGTTTCTGAAAAAGAAACATATATTGCAAACAAAGTTGTTTCAATAAATAACAAGTGGTATCTGAAGAATGAAGATAAGGATATGCAAAGAATCAGACAACAAGTCTAGTCTCTGATACAAAGCATAATTCCGTTGACACTACAGGACAAAAGTATAGTACAATGCATTTAATGCACGGACAGAGATGTCTGAGTAAAAGCAACGTCAACTTCTGAGAAGAAGACAAAACCTGCTACAGTACTATACACACAGATATCGATAGTTTGAATTTGAGCCTAACGGATACTATCCAAACGGCACTTAAATTCATCTATAAATATCAACACTTAGACAGCTTGAGAGAAACACACACTGAACACAGAACTCAGAACACTGAATACGCTGAAACTTACGATCTCTGATCTTACTCTCTCAAAGCTTCTTACTTATTATCAAAGCTTTCTGTTGCGACTAAAGCTTGTGATCTTGAGTAAACACTGAAGTTCTAAGTGTCCTGATCCTAAACAAGCAAAGCTATTTGTGAAGGAGTTGAATCAAAAGATCGACTATCTGAGATTCATTCTCTTGAACAGATATCATAAGACTTGGGTCAGTAAAATCGAACTAGATACCATACGCTGTAAAGTGTATTAAGTAACTTAGTTCACAGAGCTATCTGAATAACTGAAAAGTTATTAAGACGCTCATCTGACAACTCAAACCGAAACCAACACCAAAACCGGCGTGGAGTATAGGAAGTACTTAGTTTGAAAAATCAGGGAATAACTCCAAGGTTACAAGAGTATAGGAAGTACTTGATTTGGAAAACTAAGGAATAACTCCAAGGTTTTTGAGTATAGGAAGTACTTAGCTTGGGAAGCTAGGGAACAACTCAAAGGTTTCTGAGTATAGGAAGTACTTGGCTGAAGAAGCTAGGGAACAACTCAGGGGGAACTTTTGGTTGGGAACCAATTGTTCAGAATCTTAGAATAGGATTTTTGTAAGGTTATCTCAATTATCTGTTCTAGTGAATTCTAGGTCTCTGATAGACCGAAGTGGATTAGTTGGAGGATTACGCCACCTCCAGATACCACTATACTTGCTGTGTCATTTACTTTTCTGTATTTATACTTCAGCAACACACACACTTATTAACTGTTTCTACATTTATCTCTATTAAGTCTTCCGCACTCTGATTCTAAGTATCAGATATCCATTCAGATATCTGAGAAATATTTGTTATCGACAAAAGTTTTAAAAGACTATTCACCCCCCCCCCCTAGTCTTTTACTTTGCCGTTATCTGGACCAACAAGTGGTATCAGAGCAGGAGGTTCACCAGCCTTCTGCACTGAACCTAGATCCCCAGATAGGTGAAGGAACGTTGTTCACTTTTGAGGACTATTTAATTTGTGTGTTAAGTGTGCAGGTATGTCTCTGAGTGATGCACCCGTTCTCAAACCAGAGAACTACGAGAAGTGGAAAAATAACATGATGCTCCACCTTGAAGCCATAAGTGGCGAAATGATCGAAGTAATAAAGAATGGCCCAATAGTCATTCAACAACTTAAGCAAGTCATGGAGGTTTCAAGTGGAAGAGACAGAGATCAAAGCGAAGGGTCTTCACAAACAGATGCGTCAACTAGTGGAAGATCTACTGGTCACGTTATTTACGAACCAAAGCCCAGAGAACTCTGGACATCGGAAGATGCCAAGAGGAATCGTCTGGATGGTCAAGCTCGTAACATCATCATCAGATCGACACCAGAGCACATACGATTAAGCGTGGGGTGCTAAAACGGCGAAAGTCGCCTGGCAACTGATTGAAGAAATCTGTGCCGGAACTGAGAAAACCAAGGAAAACAAGTTCGAAGTTCTAAAATTGAAATTTCAAAATTTCAAACAAGATCCCACTGAAACTCTGGAAGAACTTGATTTCAGATTTACCACTCTTATGAGTGATATGGCGAGACTTGGAAAGCAATAGATACTCTCAGTCAGAAAAGATTAAGACTATTGTCAGAAGTCTTAACCACAACTGGGAGCATACTAAATTCTTTTATTTCAACCAAGGCATGCCAAATATCACTCTAGTGGAACTTTTCTCTCATCCTGCTACCGTTGACTATGAGACAACTCAGAGAGAACAAACAACTGAAAAGTTGCAGAATGTTGCTCTAGTTAATCAAGGAACTTCTGAAAAGAAGAAAAGCAAGGAGGAGACTGAGGATGCTCTTTTGCAAAGCAAATGAGTAAATTTGTCGATGAGAAATTGAGAGAAGAAAAGCGAAGAAGTGAAAAAGCATCTAGGCTCAAACTATCACCGAGACAAAAATATGCGAGCTCATTTGAACAAGCCATTTCGAAAGCATCATGTCTTGAGGAAGCAAAATTGAAACGATATCTGCTTTCTATTGTCGAAACACAGCCACCTCAAGAAGGATTGTCACGCCTCAACAAACTAAGGAATGACGACAAGAAAGATAGAAGAATCTTGGAAGAAGCGTAAAGCTTTGTTAATCAAGAAAGAAAGAAAATCCAAATTCAATGGATGCTCTAGACGTTGAAACAGTTACGAAGATGACAATTCAGATGATTCAACCTACCATCACACCGAACTATGTGGAGTTACTCATGATATAATCGACTTGACCTCAAGAAGAATGAAATGTGTGGAGTTCTTTGAAATTGACGGACGGACATCTCCAACATAGAAAAGCATCTTATGGCTGATGAGGTAACACATACTTCTGGCTACACTTATGAAAGTGATGAAGAGGAAATAAAAAATCTAGAAAATCTCAGAAAAGAACTTGACATCTATGAAAGAGAATTTCTAATGATCCGAGCTAGAGCCGAAAACCTTGAAGAAGAAAAGAATTCTCTTGAAAAGGAAAATTCTCAATTAGTTAAAGAATCTGAGAGAAAGGATGCTGAAAATGCATTTCTCAAAGCTCAGATATCTGAGACTGAAAAGTCACATGAAGAAGCAATGGCTGAGTTACTAAAGAATTATGAAAATCTTCTTTCTGAAAACAAGGAACTCAAGAAGAAAGAACTATCTTTTCAATCTTATGCCAAAGCTAGTGACACTCTTACTGAAGTACAATCTTACTTAAGAGATCCTTCAGAAAAGAAAGGACTTGGGCTGAATACTCAGACAGATTGATCTATTACTCTGAACAAGAGTAAAGAAAAGAGAACATTTGTAAGTACTCAGCAAGACGGTTCCCATGCAATCTATAGTATCGGTGAAAAGACAAAGATTGTTGACAAAGGAAAGACAGTTGCGACTAAACCTTTGTGGGAAAAACAAGTAAAAAACAAAACTGTTGGGTACGTCTCTGAAAAGAAACACAACAATGAAAAGTGTAAACACCCACAGTGCTATGTCTCTCAAAAAGTTGCAGGAGCTGGAAAATTCTTCCATGTCACTTTTTCTGGAAAGAAATTGGATCAACCAGAGACTAGCAAAGCTGCTGAGAAAAGATCTCAGATAGCTTCAAGTGCTCGAAACGGTATTGGCTACAAAGGCATCGGAAAACAACTTGCTCATGAGTACAAGCAGGAGCAAGAACGATGGCTGAAGGCTAGAATTGCTCAAAGCAATTATCAGAAGTGGAAGTTAAATCAAGCCATTGAATCAATGCGTGGCTAGAAGAAATCTGGCAAGGAAGGCTAAGTTTGCTGAAAAGCAAACTCAGAAACCTGACAGGTATCTGAAAGCATCATATGGAGCACCTAGGGACACACCAAGGAAGAAAATAATTCTTACTAATGATAACCTTCATTCAAAAAGAATTCCTCCTTATGTTCCTGTCAGACAAAAGCATATTTCAAAGAAATTCATTCAAAAATGGATTCCTACTGGAAGAACTTTTAATTCTGACGGTTCCATCAAAGATATGAGAACCTAATCTCCTGTTTCCTATTGTGTGCAGAATGCTTCCTGGACTAAAGCACAATGGCTATTTGATAGTGGATGCGGAAAGCACATGACAGGAGACAAAGCAAATCTGGTTGACTACAAAGCTTGCAACACAGGACCAGATATCAGATTTGCTGGAGGAGAATTAAATCCCTCTCTGGGATTTGGCAACGTCAAATTGGGAACTTTAACAATCACTGACGTATTACATGTTAAGGATTTGAAATACAATCTATTTAGCATGAGCCAGTTTGCAGACAAGGGTTTTACTATAAAATTCAAAGCTAAATACTGCAAACTAATTGACAATGAGTCAAAGCAGACAGTCTTAGTTGGTCGGCGGAAAGGCAGTCTTTATGTTGCCGATTGGGCATCTGCCACAACTGAAGAATGTCTCATGGTGAGTCAATCTGGTCACACAGAAGAGCACTGGTTATGGCACAAAAGAATGAGTCACTTGAATTTCAAAACTCTGAACAGACTTGCCAAGAAAGAGTTAGTGGTTGGTCTTCCCAAAACATCTTTCAGAAAGGATAGTATCTGTTCTGCCTGTCAGATGGGGAAACAATCTAAGATCTCTTTCAAGTCCAAAATCAGACACTCTAGTGTTAGACCACTGCAACTTTTACATATGGATCTTTTTGAATCATCTGTAACTAGTTATGCAGGAAAGAAATATGGTCTGGTTGTTGTAGATGACTTCTCAAGATTCACTTGGGTTGTCTTTCTGAAACACAAATCTGATGCCAGGGTGGAGATACCAAACTTGCTGAAAAAGCTTGAAATCATGAAAAATGAAAAGGTATCTGCAATCAGAACAGATCATGGTACTGAGTTTGTCAATCAGTACATAAAGGAGTTTTGTACCTGCAAAGGTATACAACACCAACTTTCCTCTGTAAGAACACCTCAACAAAATGGTGTTGCAGAAAGGAAAAACAGAACCCTTAAAGAAGTCGTAAGGACAATGCTAGGCGACACCGAGATAAGTGAAATATATTGGGTTGAAGGCAGTAAACACACCTGCTACACTCGTAGCAGATGCTTGATAAACAAACACCATGACAGGACCCCCTATGAAATCTTGGTTGGTAGACCCCCAAATATCAAACATCTGAGAGTATTTGGTTGTAGATGTTTTGTTCTAAACAATGGGAAAGATTATCTGAGAACATTTCAACCAAAGGCAGATGAAGGTGTTTTTTTTGGGTATTCCACAAACAGCAAAGCTTACAGAGTTTACAACAAAAGAACAAAGAAAATTGAAGAATCAGTTCATGTTGTATTCTATGAAGGAAGTAAGAAAACACCTCCTACTGATGAACTCTCAGAAAAATTCAAAGAACTGTTACTGAGGGATACTAAAGAAGAACCCTCAGAAAAGAAAAACATCGCTATGGAAAGTGAGGATGACTCTGACGTAGAAAAGCTTGAAAAGCCTAGTAACAACAAGATGACTCACAAACATGATGAGGAATTCCCTATGAGTTTTCGAAATGGAGCAGTTCTTGAGAACCTTCATCATGAAGAGGTATCTGAAAATAAGAATGCTGAAATGCATGTCTCAGATATCTCTAACACTGAAAAAGTGTCAGATATCCATGACATTTCCCATATGTCAGATATCTCACTGAAAAAGTATCCAATCAAAATCTTAGTGATTCACATTCAGATCACTTGGATATTGATTCTACTAGCACCAAACCTTTGATGAAATGGATCAAAGATCATCCTACAAAGGATATAATTGGACCAATTAATCAAGGTGTTAGGACTAGGAGAGCAATAGCTGAAAATGCTGATTCTCTCTTTGGATGTTTCATCTCGAATATCGAACCTAAAGGCATAGAAGAAGCATTAGGAGACCAAGACTGGATCTCTGCAATGCAAGAAGAGTTGGATCAATTTAAGAGAAACAAAGTCTGGAAACTAGTTCCATTTATAGAAGGAATATCTGTGATTGGAACTAAGTGGGTTTTCAGAAACAAAATGAATGAAACTGGTGAAATAACCAGAAACAAAGCAAGATTGGTTGCCAAGGGATTCACTCAGACTGAAGGCTTAGATTTTGATGAGTCATATGCACCAGTTGCCAGATTAGATGCAATAAGACTCTTTCTAGCCTTTGCAGCTCATAAAAATTTCAAAGTTTATCAGATGGATGTCAAAAGCGCATTCCTAAACAGTAAACTTGCAGAAGAAGTGTATGTTGAGCAACCACCTGGCTTTGACGTTTCCTCAGAAAGTAGAATGGTCTATAAACTACAGAAAGCTCTGTATGGACTGAAACAGGCTCCAAGAGCATGGTATGACACTTTGGCCAAATACCTTCTGGAAAGTGGTTTCAAGAAAGGTGAAGTTGATAAAACTTTATTTACCTTAAATCATGATGGGAAACTACTCTTAGTTCAAGTATATGTTGATGACATCATATTTGGATCTAAGGACAAGCAACTTTGTAATGACTTCGCAAATCTCATGAAAAACAAGTTTGAGATGAGCATGATGGGAGAAATGAATTATTTCCTAGGATTGCAAGTCAAGCAACTCAATGATGGAATATTCATTAGTCAAACAAAGTATGCGAAAGACATGCTCACAAAATTCAATCTTAAGCCTTCTGAAAAGAATTCTAAGATACCTATGAGCATTAGAACCAAAATGACCTATACTGAATCAGATAAGAGTGTTGAAGAACATAAGTATAGGAAATTGATAGGTTCACTACTCTACCTCACTGCAAGTAGACCTGATATTCAATATGCCGTTGGAGTATGTGCTAGATTTGCACAAATCCAATGCAAACACACTACAACATTGCTATAAAAATACTAAGGTATGTGAAGGTACGATGGGTGTAGGATTGTGGTATCCTAAAGAAAGTGGATTGAGTTTAGCTGGGTACTCAGATGCTGATTATGCTGGATCATTGCTTGATAGGAAAAGCACCTCAGGAACTTGTCAGTTTCTGGGCACTAGACTTATCTCATGGTTTAGCAAAAAGCAAAACTCAATTGCAACTTCTACCACAGAGGCTGAATATATTGCTGCTGGTTGTTGTGCAACACAAATTTTGTGGATACAACAACAACTTAAAGACTATGGACTCGATGAAGAAAACTCCCATTTTACGTGACAACACAAGTGCTATTGCGATTACACGTAATCCTAAATTTCATGCGAACAAAGCACATTGATGTTAGACATCACTTCATCGGAGACCATGTTGAAAAGGCAATATAGAGATACTCAAGATTGGGCGAAGACCAACTTGCAGATATCTTCACTAAGCCACTACAAAAAAGTAGATTCTTAGCCTTAAGACATAGTCTTGGACTAATGGAACTACCAATGAACTGAAAAAGTTCAGGTATCTGGAACGGGCATCCAGAGAAGAGGTATCTGGAACGGGTATCCAGAAAAGAGAAAAGAGGTATCTGGAACGGGCATCCAGAGAAGAGGTATCTGGAAAGGGAACCCAGAAGTCAAAAAGGCTAAAAAGATAGCTTAAGATCTACGAGGCGGAACTCGGACATCCGAATCACTCTATGAGCAGGAAACACAAAAGAGAATAGTATAACTATCTGCGATCTACTCTCTTGAATCTCGCACTATTTCTATCTTGATGAAAAACTTCGGAGAATCCTAAGTATAAGACAGATTCAGATGCGAACAGTGTCCTTGCTCAAACAGAATTATGATTCAGATAGCTAGTAGCCAAAATTCATTAAATGGGCACAATTACACTTGTTGATTGTGATCATTGCTGGAGAAGCAATGGTGACCCTTGATGAATTCAAGCGCTTGATCTTAACGGCAGAAATTAATTCACAGTAAATAGTGGACTGTTGACATTCAGACATGGCCCACTAAGCATTTAATGCCGAACTAGCTTTTGCTCACGCCTGTTTGCAAATCACATCATTATACACAAAATCAATTTGTATGTATTTGTCTGTTGAGATTCACTTGCTATATATATAGGATTTTGGCAAATGAAATCACTTTTGCCTAATCCGAAATTTCAACTTGCATCAAAACAGCAAAAACCTTCTCCTAATCCTCTGCAACTTCTCTAAAATCTCTGCATTTCTTGATTAAGTTTTTCTGAAAAGAATCACTCAATCGAATCTCTTTCAAACACAAGCTTCAAATCCTTACTATATAAAGAGATGGCCTCCAAGAACACTTCTACACAGAAATCCCAATCCTCCACTGGTACTGCTGAAAAGCAAGCACCAGAGTTGGTTATTGTTAACAATCGACTGGTAGGAGCTTTCAATCCTGACCATTGGACTTCAAGTCACAGAATGATTTGGGGAGGTGCCATGGTTGAGGAATACCTCACTGTTGCAATAGAAAACCAAAGTGATGTAAAATTGATTCTTGACATGCTTGAAAAGGCACAAATCAAGGGTTTTCTATCTGCTCGCCCTAGTGGAATTTCATCACTTGATGTGTTGGAATTTTACAACAACTCCAGGATTATTTCCTGTATCTGAAACCTTTGAAATAGTGTCTATCAAAACCTCGATCGAGAAAGGAAATCATACGGACTTAACAACTTCGTAAGTTGTTTGAGGTTCAAAATCTTGGAAAGGATTTTGAAATAAACACCAAGGATGAGGAACTCCTTGAAGGTGTTAAAGAACTTTACAGTGATGTGTGTGATCTTGAGAAATCAGATACACCCACTGAGTTCAAGCTTGCTGACATCCGAACCAGACATCTGTTAGTTCACTGGGATGTACTGGCTTGCATTCTTCATAGATGCTTTGATGGTCTACAAGGAGGTCTTGACCGGATAAGCCAAGAACGATGGATCATGATGTTCTTCTTTGAATCAATAAAACAAAAGGCTGGAAAACCCTTTCAACTGGGGAAAGTACGCCTTCATGAAATTTGTGAAGAAGATTCAAGGCTTCGAGCCTAAGATTGTTAAAGGACTAGCTGAGCCAAAGGCCACAGTAGGATATGGTCTGAAGATATGCTACTTCTTTGGAAAAGCTTGGCATTGAGCTCGGAGAGGCAATTTGAAATAGCCAATGATAACTTACTCTACAAATATGAGTATACAAATCGATGAAAAGGTTCTTGGGTCTCGAAAGGTCCTAAGAAGAGAAAATCTGAAAAGATATCTGAAGAAAAGGTTGCGACCAAGAAGCCCAGAACTTCAAGAAAGAAGTCTGCTGGCAAATCAGAAGACACACCCAAAGAGGTTGTCAATTCTCAGAAATCTACAAACATGGCAGATGAACTCATTAATGCTGCAAAAGAGTTATCACCTACTGAACAAGTAGACTCAGCAAGAGAAAGTGCTTTCAGAAATGTTGCGACTAATGCAGAAAGCCTTGCTGATGAACTCATGAATGCTGCCAAAAGTGGTGAAAAACACCAAACCCTATCTGCAGAAATCGCAGGAATAATGGACCAATCAGTTCCCAATGCTGATGAGAGCTCTGACGATGAAGATGATGAACTAGTCATCTCTCAAGTCCTAGAAAGAACAAAGAGGGCTAAGGTTCTTGAAAAATGGCGGTGATAAGGTATCTGAAGAAGAACCTACACCACAGGTTGCTGAGACTATAGCAAAGGTTGTTGGTGCAAACACATCATCAGGGAATAACTTTCTTGCACAACTTCACAAAGCCCTGATGAGTGGTATCTTAGTATTGACAGATGCTGATGCCACATCTAAGAATCTGGAAGAACATTCAACTGATCAATCTTCTGCTTCCAGACAACCACAACAACCACAAACACAACCACAAGTGGTTGATGAAATGGTAAATGAACTCCATTTTGAAATACCGAATACAAGATATCTTTGAAGAAAATCCTGTAATTGAGCAGGTTCCCCAACTCAATGAGAGGGATCAAACTGAGACATCTACTCAGAATGATCAACCAGGGGAGGCAACTGAGTTGCATACTCAGGGAAGTTGTGAAGTACCAGAAACTTCAAACAAAGAAACTGAACTGGGACAAGACGACCAATGTATAGAAAGGTCTCAAGTTCCAGAGACCAATCAGCCTGAAACTGCTCGGGTAAATGACTGGTTTAACTCTTACCTTGTGAAAATTTTTGTACTTATAAATCTTGTTACCTTATAAGAATTTCTTTTATTCAGTGAGTTAGAACGAAAAACAAGAGGAAGTGAAAAGCTTACCTCGGAATCTTGAAAAAGAGGTTCCTTCAACCTCAACTCTTGAGAAATCGAGCACATGCACGGGTAAATGATTCTTAAAGAGAACTAACTTTTCAGTAAAAATGTTTGTATGCTCATTAATGATAAATGTTTCTAACAGGCTCCAACTGAGATGGAAGAAGATAAGGCAGAAATGCCAGAGACAAACCCAGAAACCAACAAGGTTTTTGAAGAACTCATCACTGAGCCTTTAAACTTGAAGGTATATGAAAATCAGTGATAAGTACTCTTCAGCCTGGGTTATCTTAAAACTTCTTCTAAATTATTCAATACTATCTACTTACAGGCTCAATCGAAGTAGAAGTGCAAGGGGACAGAGTTACATCCCTGCACATATGGAAATTGATGAGGCATCAAGGCCTTCATCACAAGAAAAGACTCCAGGCGCACAAGTCTCGAGAGACAATATCTGAGCCTCCCATGGAGGTAATTGACCTCTCGGATATCGACTTGTCACTTAAAGTTCTTCTTGATAAAAATTCCTAAGTATTGTGATAATGCTAATTCTCGTGTTCAAGAAAGAAAGGTTGATGAGGACCGGACTTCCAAGTCTCCACCTCACCACAAGATATCCGAGACACCAATAGAACAAGTATCCGAGCACGATGTTCATACTCGGGTAACTCGAAACTAAACTACACTTCTACTCGGATATCTACCAAAGTTTTGAAACTCACTCAAAACTCTTTCTTTCGAGCTCAAAGATGCAAAGCAGGTTCCCATTGAAGAAACAAGGACTACTTCACTTCTTCAAAGCTCACACTTTGCCAAAGCACATTCAATGCTTCAAGAAATGGCGAAGTTAAGGTGCTCGATCTCTACGAAATATTGAGAATAACCGATCAACCAACCCGAGGCAGCACGAGCTCTTGACACAGAAACATATGTCCAAGCAATGTTAGCTCTGAACAAAACACGATTCGACTCTACTACACAAGGACTTTTCGGAGAAGTGGCGCATAGTTTGATACATGCCTTTGAGCAGGAGATGATCGGACAAGATTACGGATGGCATTCAAGCCGATTCTGCCCGACTCGCAATTCATACCTTCCGAACAAGAAGAAGTTAATGGGCGAAGATCACTATCCGAGTGATCAATCTTGTATCTCAAGATGATGAGGAGGAAGAAATGAATGAAAATTTCTTTGATGAACCTCCACTAATCATCACCAAAAGGATGATAATGATAAAAGGATGATGATGATGCTCTGCACCGGAACGGAGGAATTTCACGGAGAAACAATGCTAAGCTCTTTGAAAAGCAAACTGAGAAGACTTCACAGAAATCTCCGTCTTCATCACCTCAGAAATCTACTCATCCATCTTCTCACCAACGCGCAGTTACTATTGAACAAGTAGTTGAGCTTTCTGAAGAAACCAATCAGAAAATAATAAACACTCAGACCAGAAGTGCTCAACTCAGACAACTGTTGGAAGAAGAACAACAGCTCCATCTTCAACTGGAAGATCAAATAGCTCAATCCAGAGAAAGGCTTGATCAACTAGAAGATCAATACCTCAAAGAAATGAATGCTTACTCTGCGGTTAACGAGCTACGGGATGCTGTGCACGAGATCGCCAAAGAACTCGATACTGAAGAAGTATCTGAAGTCAAGCATGATGCTAAGGCTGCATCATCTTCGAAAGAAGTACCATCCTCCTCCCAGAAAGGAAAGAAACCAATCTCTGAGATGGTTGCTGGACTTGATACAATTGATGAAAATGTCCAAGAGGATGAAGATCATTGGGCTAATCCCTCAGATGATGAAGACAAGACCTTGGCGGACGCCATGAACATCTAGCGGTTTCTCACTTAAAAAGAAAGTTGATTGCTCCTACAATCTTCAACAAACTGCCAAACGTCCACTCTCAAGAGTACATGAGCAGGTACCAAGTACTAGCTACTCTGAATAAGGAGATGTCTTCACAAAACAAGGAAGTAATTGCCTCAGTCCCCTCTGAAATGAGAAAGTTCACTGAGCTCATCACTCAGAGAACAACTAGCATGATCATTGCTCAGAAAGATCTGGGAATGACAAGGGACGATGATGTGTCTTTAGCTGAAAAAGCTTTTCAAGAGGCAAGTTACACTGCTGGAAAAGCAGATGCCATCCTAGGCCCATTGGCAGAGCTCACTGATAAGGACAATGGACTTATCAAGCAAAATCAGGAGCTCAAAGCCGAACTTCAGAAGTTGGTCACTGCCTACAACTATTTACAAGGGCATTTTGACTCTCTCTCAGATTCCTTTATGAGACTGAGTCGATGACAATGACTAAGGGAAAGAAAGTACAAATCTGGACTCAAAGTCGGGGAATGGGAAAAGGAGATGAAAACAAGAAGAAATGCTGAGTCGGTCTTTGCTCGAGAAGGAAGAAGAAAACTTCCCAGCCACCACTCAGAATCTATGAATCCTCCTCAAGCCAAGCTGCTTCCCAGAAACCTACTGAAGGAACCAAAATGATAACAAGGGCCATGGCACAGAAACCTCCAAGGAGTACCAAGGCTCCAAGGAGAAGACAAGTTAGAGGGATTGATGAATCTTCTGAAGAAGAAGAAGAAGGTCAAATCAAGTCCCAGGGCAATGAAGAAGGCTGCAAAGATCTCACAAGAATTGATCTTGATGAAGATGATGAAGAGGCGATGAAGATGAAGCTCCTCTTCACGGAAAAGGAAACTTGAAAGCCTAATCGAGCCCATAGTTGCAAAGCCCTAGCGGCTAAAACACCTCTAGAAATACCAAGTCTATCCGGTGGTAGTTCTTCAAGCAACAATCCCAAAGAGAATTCAAGATGTAAAAGGCAGTGAGAGCTGAACAAAGACAAAGTCAACTTCCACTCGGGCGGAAGAAGCCAAAATTGAGTATGTGAAGTATGACAATGATTCCTCTCTCTGTGTGCATCAATCGGAAAAATGGCTATTGGATTACGGCTGAAGCATCTATTGGTAAATTCAAGATTTCCAGAACTAATCCTCAAACAACTTATGGCATGGAGAAAGAATAAACCTACCTTGATCAACACCAATCACATCAAAGCATGGTTGGATTTTGAAGTTGTCAAGAGAACTGAAGCCATGAAGAAGGACCTCTCTGATGATTGTCCATATGGAAAGCCAGATGATGTACACAAAATTCTGAATATCACAGGAACAGGCACAAGACCAAGACTTGCTGTGGAACCCTACGAGTCGTTCTATCTGACAGAAGATCAATACAAGGGTGACATCAGATATCTGAAGATTATCTATGGATACTTCAAGCTTTCAGATATCAGAATAGAGCATGCCTGGAAGTGGGGAAAGTACCTATGGGTCAAGCATTTTTCAAAGAAAAATCCTACCAAAACCTACAAAGAAGTCTGTGGATTTGCCAGAGACACAGAGATGCTTGTCAGAACTCTTCTCTATGATTATTCTGATGACATCAAAAGGTTTGGAGATAGGAAATTTGCAGACTGATCCATAGAAATTTTGTTGAAGATTGAAGACTTGAAGACTAGTTCTTTAGGATGTTTACTTGGAGCTTGGTTACTCCTGTTGTCCTAATTTACTATGTAATTTTTGCTGTATCTTGCTGACTGAGCTTAACTGTATCATGTATTTAAGTTATCTGTAATCTTTAGTTGCGACTTATCTGAAGAACTTACTCTCAGATAGTATTCTATAAAAGATAACTTGTCAGCAAAGATCACACCTTGTGATTTGGTTGATGTGTACTTTCTGCACTTAATTATATGATTTGAAAGATCTTAAGAAATGATTAAGTGGTGGATTGTTTCCTCATCCAGATTTGTAATAGGGAAGATAGTCATCGTTGACTAATCAAAATGGGGGAAATTTGTTAGATATTTTGTTAGAATATCTGTTTAGATTTTGTTCAGCAACATGATGACTTATCTTAGTCTCAGAAAGGTGATTAGTACTCTTGGTTCACTTGAACATTGTAAAAGAGGAAACCCACTAAGTATGATAGTCTAGCTAATCTTGTATAGGATGTTAGGTCTCAAATTGTAATTTTTATTTTATGAAGAGAAGACCAAGAAGAAGACATCCAAGCAGAAAGCTCAACAACTATTGAAGACTTGAAGAAAACTGCACAAGATTACTAAATCTGTTATTCAGATATCTTAGCGGATATCTTGTAGACGCAAATTTCAAACAAAGCGTGTCACAAGAGATATCTGAGAAATGAGATACATATCTGAACAAGGAAAGTGTCCACAGATATCTATTCTCAGATACCTTGAGCGTTAAACTCGTTTCTGAAAAAGAAACATATATTGCAAACAAAGTTGTTTCAATAAATAACAAGTGGTATCTGAAGAATGAAGATAAGGATATGCAAAGAATCAGACAACAAGTCTAGTCTCTGATACTAAGCATAATTCCGTTGACACTCTGAGACAAAAGTATAGTACAATGCATTTAATGCAGACGGAGAGATGTCCGAGTAAAAGCAGCAACCTTCGAGAAGAAGACAAAACACTTTCTGATACTATACACAGATATCGATAGTTTGAATTTGAGCTAACGGATACTATCAAACGGCACTCAAATTCATCTATAAATATCAACACTTAGGCGACTTGAGAGAAACACACCGAACACGTAACTCGTAACCTTTGAATACGCTGAAACTTACGATCTCTGATCTTACTCTCTCAAAGCTTCTTACTTATTATCAAAGCTTTCTGTTGCGTCTAAAGCTTGTGATCTTGAGTAAACACTGAAGTTCTAAGTGTCCTGATCCTAAACAAGCAAAGCTATTTGTGAAGGAGTTGAATCAAAAGATCGACTATCTGAGATTCATTCTCTTGAACAAATATCATAAGACTTGGGTCAGTAAAATCGAACTAGATACCATACGCTGTATAGTGTATTAAGTAACTTAGTTCACAGAGCTATCTGAATAACTGAAAAGTTATTAAGACGCTCATCTGACAACTCAAACCGAAACCAACACCAAAACCGGCATGGAGTACAGGAAGTACTTAGTTTGAAAAATCAGGGAATTACTCCAAGGTTACTGGAGTATAGGAAGTACTTGATTTGGAAAACTAAGGAATAACTCCAAGGTTTTTGAGTATAGGAAGTACTTAGCTTGGGAAGCTAGGGAACAACTCAAAGGTTTCTGAGTATAGGAAGTACTTGGCTGAAGAAGCTAGGGAACAACTCAGGGGGAACTTTTGGTTGGGAACCAATTGTTCAGAATCTTAGAATAGGATTTTTGTAAGGTTATCTCAATTATCTGTTCTAGTGAATTCTAGGTCTCTGATAGACCGAAGTGGATTAGTTGGAGGATTACGCCACCTCCAGATACCACTATACTTGCTGTGTCATTTACTTTTCTGTATTTATACTTCAGCAACACACACACACTTATTAACTGTTTCTACATTTATCTCTATTAAGTCTTCCGCACTTTGATTCTAAGTATCAGATATCCATTCAGATATCTGAGAAATATTTGTTATCGACAAAAGTTTTAAAAGACTATTCACCCCCCTCTAGTCTTTTACTTTGCCGTTATCTGGACCAACACATACTCTGTGTCCCAGACATGTTTCTTCACATGCTTCGTCCATCTTTTATTTATATATCTCTCAGGGATCCTTGTAACATTTTGAACATCAAAGACCTTGATAACATGTAGGCATAACCAGCCAAACGAAGAGTACTGCTTGCAAGTGCAATCTGCTATGATATCTTCTCCATTTCTTGAAAAAGAAACACAACTAGACCTGTTCCATGTGTCTTTTAGGCTGGGGTAAATTTCGTAGACAATATTATTTTTGTCAACAACATAAATTGTTATAGGCTCTTTCTTAAAACATTTAAAAACTGTACTTGAGTATATCTCTGTTGCATGTACCATTATCCCAGATAAAATGTCAATAGAGGGTTTAGTTGTAATTTCCAAATGATCTTTCCTTTGTTCTTCACTTCTCCAACGTTTTACTGTTTCTTGAAATATATCAAGAAACTGAGTAAGAGATGTATTCCTGTTAGCTTTGAAACATATAGCACTATTTGTGCTCTCACTTCTTTGTGAAAACAAAAACCCAGCAGAGAAAAAGTCTTTGCTTAATGCTGTGCACCACTTCTCTCGCAGTCCGTAAAGCCTTTTGAACCACCCTTCGGAAGAGACATTGTACGTTTGCAACATTGAATTCCACTTGTCTCAAAATCAGCCTCATCAACACACCATTTCAAGCAATAACCAAACTCACTTTTGAATTTTTCATCAGTTTTGAGTTGTCCAAAATGATTTATGGCATTTTGTTGTATATGTCTAAGACAAAGCCTATTTCTGGATCTTCCACCAAAAACCTAACAACACACAAATAAATCTTAACACATTCAAAAGATACTTCATATAAATCACACAGATACCTCACAATAAATCAAAAATATCTCACAGAAATCCTAATAAATCTCACAGATACCTCATAAAATGTAACAGATATAAAATTTTAAACTTGAAGGTAAAGAATGGATTTTTTTGCTTTTCTTACTGTATGGATGGCATTGGACATTGCCTGATCTTGATCAGTGAAAATTGTTATTGGCTCTTTAATCAAAAATATCTCACATAAATCCTAATAAATCTCACAGATACTTCATAAAATGTAACAGATACAAAATTTTAAACTTGAAGGTAAAGAATGGATTTTTTTGCTTTTCTTACTGTATGGATGGCATTGGACATTGCCTGGTCTTGATCAGTGAAAACTGTTATAGGCTCTTTACCACCCATAGACTTCTTGAATTCTCCAAGTACCCATTCGAATGTGGCTAAAGTTTCACTTGATAAAAAGGCGCATCCATGCATAACGGTGTTCCAATGATTATTTACTCCAACAATAGGAGCACATATTAAGTTGTATCTGTTTGTGTTGTAAGTGGTGTCAAAGATGATAACTATCTCCAAACAGATCAAAATCCTCTTTCATCATAGGATCACTCCAGAATATGCACCAATGTTAAACGCAACACAATTTTGGTTAAATGCAACACAAAATATTTGTAAATTGACCAAAATGCCCCTAACTCAAAAAAATCTTATAAACTTAACGAAAAATCGAAAACGCATGTACGTTTACGCAAACACAAAAACATTAACATGCACGATCGAACACAAATAACAACACTAAACATGAATCGGAAAATTTAAAAAAATTCAGAAAATATTTTGTTTATACAATCCAAGACCTGAAAGGTGGTTGAAAACGGATTTGATCGGTCGAAACGTAAGTGGATTCGGAGTTCGGACGGATATTTTAGAGCCGTTTAAGTGAAAGCGCGTGAAATTCGAACTACGATGGAGAAGCTTTGGCATTTTGGCCATAAATTTCTCATATGAACTCCGATTGACCTGATATTGGTGTCCACACGTAGATAAGACCAAGATCTACAACTTTCAAGAAGGAACCATGTCCAAATTTCGACGTTTAGACACTCAAAAAAAGGAAAAAGAAAAAATCTGCGGATGAAAAAGTGGCCGGTTTTAAAACCGGTCAGTTCTTGAAATGGCCGGTTTTAAAACCGGCCATTTCTTCATCCGCATGTTTTTCTTTTTACTTTTTTTGGAGTGTCTAAACGTCGGAATTTTTTTCCGATTTATGTTTAGTGTTGTTATTTTGTGTTCGATCGTGCATGTTAATGTTTTTGTGTTTGCATATATGAGTTATTTCGATTTTTTGTTAAGTTTGTAAGATTGTTTTTGAGTTGGGGGCATTTTGGTAAAGTTACAAATATTTTGTGTTGCGTTTAGCCGAAAACGTGTTGCGTTTAGTAGCGTCCCAAATATGTCCTCCAACCTTGCATCTTCCCCATACCTGAAAATATAATAGAATCTTGAATCTTCTTCCTTTAGGCGGTGGAGTTTATTAACGACCGTTTGAGCATCACCTTGCAATATTTTTTCAGTCCTATACTTGTTGATCCAATTGATTTGGTCCCTGTTTGTGTGACCAACATACTCTTCTCCACCAGCCATTTTCACCAATACGTTATATGTTTCAGTAGGTTTTAAACCAGCATCCTCAAGTTGGACCATCAATACACCTTTTTCTTTAGAAATAGAACGCTCATTCCTTTTTTAAGTGATTGTATTGCACCCTTGTGAACTCATGGTTGTGACCCCTGTCATGCTTAATTATTCTGAAATGGTCCTCTTTTTCTGGTATTGAACCCTTACCTTAGCCTGACATCCAGTTCTTATAATGGGTTTATTACCTCGCCTTTTTTTATTGGTTTACGAATTTCTACGACAACAGGGGATGGGAGAATTAATTGCCCCCCTGCAGCAGCTGACGGATTCTTTAAATCAAGGTACTTCGACCTTGGTTTACCTTCACAGGAGCAGAGGAAGTATAGTTCTGCAAAACACTCTATTTTCTTCCTATACTTTTTCCAACTCATTTTGGTTGTAAAGCCATTTTCATTCGCATGAGCCTTATAAATTTCATGTAGTTTCTCATATTTGTTTGCACAAACCCCAACAAGTGATCTTGTTTCATAAGAAATTTCTTGGGCATGACCTACAATTTTTTAAAGCTGAGATTAGACAACTTTATATACAATAAGACTAATTATATAACAAAGACTCATGAAAAATTCCAGTCACTCAAATAAATCACAGTCTGACTAAACTCTCACAGAGAGATGAAACTTATAAATCTCACAGATCCCAGGATAATAAATCTCACAAATAAAACACATAGATTACACAGATTATAAACTCTTAGTGACAGATTATTTCAATGTAAATCTCACAGATAAATCTCACAGATCCCAGAATAATTCTCACAGATCACAATAAAAGATTTAATTTTTTTTACATATCTTCTGCACAGGTTGAAACATTCCCATCATATGGTGGGTCAATTATCATTTCATTATCTGCATTTAAATAAATAAAAATTTGGCAGTTAAAGATTAGAATAAATGGTAATAGTTAAAAAGCAAAATTTTAGTAACAGTTTTAATCAGGTCATGTAGAATTTTAGTCATGTTAATGTTTATCAAGTTATCAATAAAAAAGTATCTTCTCTACATCTTTTTTTTTTATGTGCTTTTTTATTGTAATCAATATATAAAAATGTGAATCAAGATATAAAAACATACAAATACCAAAAGTGTTTTTGGTTACCTTGTTGCAAGATGTCAATTTTGCTCGATCAAAGAAATTTCATTTTCATCCATACCAGGAAGCAAGTCTTCACATTTCCTCAAAAGAAAAACATATTATAGACCAAATTAATATATAATATATGATTTCCTTTTTTTTAATTTTCATATATAATTTTATTTTAAAGGAGTCATTTTTGCTGTGGGAATTGTTACACCTACTTAGCCCAAACAATCCATTCAGAATGTATGTAGGGCATGTCAGGTTTCCACCCAAAACGCTCAGACTATCCATAGAAATGTTATGAATATCAAAAATCAAATAATCAAATATTAAAGGTAAAATTTGACAGTTGTCATATCAATTTTTTTTTCAGATAATTTTGTTAAAATCCCAGTCAAATTTGAAGAGCTCACCCTTTTTATGTACTGGTTGTGTGTAAGGATAATCATAATCATGTTCAATTATCATTCCAGTATCTACAAATAAACCAAAAGACTATGGTATAAGTTAATTGTTTTTGATAAATATTAAATGTAACAGTTGCAAAAGCAAAAGCATGCAAACAGTCATAATTGTTTATAGACATTTCTCGAGATATAACAGTGAAACAGTTATTTAGATACAGTTAGAGATACAGTTATAGAAATAGAGATCTGATTATTATTATTGAATTTAAACCAAAAAACTTGGGTTTTGTGGAGTTGTCTGGGGTATGGTTGTCTATGGGGGAAGGTTTTCATTAAATGATTTTTTGTTTGTATTGGAAAAGTCACAAACAGTCAATTTCATCAGTTCAAATTATATCTATAAATAGGGGTCGAATTTCAGTTTATTGTTCATCAAACTTTCAGATTTTTAAACATACACATAGAAATTTGAAGACAGAAGAATGGCAACCCTAGGAGAGCTAACACTTGCAAAAACAGTCGAATATGTAAGGGACGGGTTTGAAACCCTCATCATGCACAGGCAGGTTGTGGAAAATCCCACCAGAGGTGAGATGCTGCTGGGTTTGATTGTCTACAAGGTGGACCTGTATTATTCACCGGATGACCCCAAGGTGAAGGCTGCCAACATGCTTGGACGTCTCATGGCTATAGGCCGTAAACACAGGGAGTTGGATGCTGATGCTATGAAGTTGGTGCAAGAAATAATCAAATTTGATAATGAAAAGTATGAAATGGTTGTTCGGAATCCCTCAATGCTGTACTCTTATTGTGCTGCAAGAATTGTCGAGGTTGCTACACATTTCATTACTGAGTAGATTTTTTTATGTTTTTTATTTTTTTTAATCCCCTGTGTGTTTTTTTTTTTAGTGATGTAACTTTTATCTTAGTATGTTTAATAAAATATCAGTATCTTTTTTATTTTTTTGCTCTTTTAGTCATCATTCTTGATAAAAAATGGAAATAAATTAGAAAATCTAAAAATAGTAAAACAAATTTAGCAAAACATACGACATTTTTTGGTCACCTGCGTGTTCGATGTCAATCTGTTCAATTAAAGATAATCCATTTCCATCCAAAGCAGGTAGCAAGTCTTCAAATTCCTCGAAAAATAATGAATTAGGAACAGCAAACACAGACACATATTTAAACACAGACCAAACCCACAGACCTTTTCTAAAATCCACTGACAGTTACTAAAACCAGACCCTAACCAAAACCCACATACCTGACTTAAACTCACAGACAATTACTAAGAAGAAATCACATACCACACTAAAATCCCACAGACACTGAATCAAACTCACAGACACTTGCTAAAATCCACAGACAATATTAAAAATCACAGAGATATGACAAAAACACCCAGACCACACCAAAATCCCACTGACATTCACCAAAACACACACACACTGACTCAAACTCACAGACAATAAATAAAAATACACATACCACACTAAATCCCACAAACACTGAATAAAATCCCACAGACACTAACTAAAATCCACAGACCATACTAAAATCTCACAGACAATGAATCAAACTCACAAACCATATTAAAAATCACAAACATATGACAAAAACACCCAGACCACACCAAAATCCCACAGACACTGACCAAAAGCCACACACACTGACTCAAACTCACAGACAATAAATAAAAATACACAGACCACACTTAATCCCACAGACACTGAATAAAATCCCACAGATACTGACTAAAATCCACAGACCATACTAAAATCTCACAGACAATGAATCAAACTCACAGACCATAACACCCAGACCACACCAAAATCCCACAGACACTAACTAAAAGCCACACACACTGACTCAAACTCACAGACAATAAATAAAAATACACAGACCACACTAAATCCCACAGACACTGATTTATACTCACAGACACTTTACTAAAATCCACAGACCATACTAAAATCCACAGACAATGAATCAAACTCACAGACACTTTACTAAAATCCACAGACAATACTAAAAATCACAGACATATGACAAAAACACCCAGACCACACCAAAATCCCACAGACAGTGACCAAAACCCACACACATTGACTCAAACTCACAGACAATGAATAAAAATACACAGACAACACTAAATCCCACAGACACTGAATAAAATCCCACAGACACCGACTAAAATCCACAAACCATACTAAAATCTCAAAGACAATGAATCAAACTCACAGACCATATTAAAAATCACAGACATATGACAAAAACACCCAGACCACACCAAAATCCCACATACACTGACCAAAAGCCACACACAGTGACTCAAACTCACAGACAATAAATAAAAATACACAAACCACACTAAATCTCACAGACACTGATTTAAACTCACATACACTTTACTAAAATCCACAGACCATACTAAAATCTCACAGACAATGAATCAAACTCACAGACCATATTAAAAATCACAGACATATGACAAAAACCCCCAGACCACACCAAAATCCCAAAGACACTGACCAAAAACCACACACACTGACTCAAACTTACAGACAATCAATAAAAATACACAGACCACACTAAATCCCACAGACACTGATTTAAACTCACAGACATTTTACAAAAATCCACAGACCATACTATAATCCCACATACAATGACCAAAACACACACACACATACTAAAACCCCCAGACCTTGACCAAAACCACAGACAATGACTTCAAACTACATACACTAACTAAAATTCCACAGACAATGATCAAAACCCACAGACACTGACTCAAACACACAGACAATGAATAAAAATGCACAGACAATGACTCAAAACCCACAGACACTGAACAAAAATGCACAAACAATGACTAAAATCATATAAAATGATGAAAAAACGTCTGAAAACGTAATCGCATTTACAAAACTCATAAAATCATACAGAAAGCTGATAATTTATACAGAAAGCTGGATATCACACAGAAAACTGGTAATCGCACACAGGAAGCTCATAAAATCACACAGATGAAAAAACGTACAGAAAACAGGTAATCGCACACAGGCAGCTCATAAAATCACACAGAACGATGAAAAATCGTACAGAAAATAGGTAATTGCACACAGGCAGCTCATAAAATCACACAGAACTATGAAAAATCGTACATAAAGCGTAAGATAAAAAAACATCATACCGATATCTCGATCAGCTATTTCAATCTGTTGATCAGCTATTCCAATCTGTGATTTGTTCAGATTTAACTGTATAAATCAAATTGGAACAGTTTCAAATTGAACAAATCTCACCGAAATTGGGGATTATGAAATTTTACCTCATTCGATCGATTGCAAGACATATTAGATGTTGATTCTTCAGTTTTTTCAAGAGGAATCGCAGGAAACGAAGCCAATTGCTGGAATCGCCGAATTTCGGAGAAAAATCGCCAGGAACAAATGTGGGTTTTGAAATTTCAATTTTCCGTGTTTTTTTGGTTTTGGTTTGCCCTTTTATACTGACCGGATGAATTTCGAAGCGGTGTAAGCGCCTTTGTTTAGAATTGAACCGCGTCCGGTTTAGATGAAAAAAACCGGAATTTCCATTTCTAATGGAAATACTGCTCTTATAGTATACTTAAATGTGACAAAACCTTCACTCTATTTCTCGTGTCATAGACTGTGATAACCAAAAAACATTGCAGTGATCCTGGTTACCCAAGACAACTATATCAACGTTCATTTATCGATTTTTAAACTGCATGTCATTCACTTAAAAACACTAATAAGATGATATTACTTCCAGTACAAGCTTGTAGTTTGTCAAAACTTCTGCAATCAATAAAATCTTGAAGAGGGAATTAGGGCAAAAAATGATCTTCATTGAGGACTTCAAAGTTCAAACTTGCGATCCATAACACATAGGAAATGCCACGAGTTCCACCACTAAGCATAAATGATACAGGGAAACACGGACGCGCCCTGGAGGATTTTTCGAATTTGCTTGCGATATCACTTAGGTTTTCTGGCTGAGTTTTTAGGCAGTTTCCAGTTTCTGGCTATGGATGCTTCAATTCTTTTCCCAGAAATTTATGTTCCACATGTGCATGTCATCGCACGCACGACACCGTCGGGTTTCACTGAGTCCATCGCCCCTCTTGAACCCACAATGGCAGCTCGATCGAGTCTTAATGATTTGCAGGATTCTGCTGACAATTTGGGACTTGACGCTCATCCTATTGTATCGAACCGGCCAGCTTGGGTCTTGAAAGGCCCAACATTTGAGCCGGTTCGAAAAGGTAATCATCTTTCCGTTGTGTTAAATAACGATTTTTATTCTGAAAGAGTTGATAACTGCTTGCGTTTTTCCTTTATTGGTCGGTTAATATTGCCGAAGGGCTCTACTCCTTGGAGGTTTCAAGATTTGCGTGAGCATCTCAAGAGCTTGTGGAAGACTGATTCTTGGAGGATGCTTTCTATTGGTTTCGGCTATTTTGTCTTTCACTTTCATATAGAGCAGGCTCGTGATTCCATTTTTCGGAAAGGATTTTGGAAGCTCAAAGTGGGTAATTTTTATCTTCAGCCTTGGGTGCCAAATTTTGTTCCCTCAAAAGCTTCTTCTCCTTTGGTAAAGTTATGGGTGCGTCTATATGGTCTTGGCTTTGAACATCTCCATGCTTCTGTTATTATGGGTTTGGCTTCGGCATTTGGCAAACCAATTAAAATTGATACTCCTTCTCTGGATCGTAGTTTTGGAAATTATGTGAGGGTGTTGGTTGAGGTTGATCTTTCACAACCTTTGGAGACTAAAGTGCAATTGGAAACACCTTCTGACAGCTTTTGGATTGAATCTTTCTTTGAGGATGTTCCACCTTTTTGCACGTCATACCTTGCAATCGGGCATTTCACTGCTGATTGTGGTCGTACTAAAGTTGATGCACAGGTCACTACTCCTTCTAATGATCACCAAAATTCCAGAGCAAGATTGAATGGAAAGGATAAAGGAGTTGCGAATGTCTCTGTTCCTGGGCTCACAAGTCGCAATGGGAAGAATACACAGGATGATGACATCATATTTGGATCTAAGGACAAGCAACTTTGTAATGACTTCGCAAATCTCATGAAAAACAAGTTTGAGATGAGCATGATGGGAGAAATGAATTATTTCCTAGGATTGCAAGTCAAGCAACTCAATGATGGAATATTCATTAGTCAAACAAAGTATGCGAAAGACATGCTCACAAAATTCAATCTTAAGCCTTCTGAAAAGAATGCTAAGATACCTATGAGCATTAGAACCAAAATGACCTATACTGAATCAGATAAGAGTGTTGAAGAACATAAGTATAGGAAATTGATAGGTTCACTACTCTACCTCACTGCAAGTAGACCTGATATTCAATATGCCGTTGGAGTATGTGCTAGATTTCAGACAAATCCAATGCAAACACACTACAACATTGCTATAAAAATACTAAGGTATGTGAAGGGTACAGTAGGTGTAGGATTGTGGTATCCTAAAGAAAGTGGATTGAGTTTAGCTGGGTACTCAGATGCTGATTATGCTGGATCATTGCTTGATAGGAAAAGCACCTCAGGAACTTGTCAGTTTCTGGGCACTAGACTTATCTCATGGTTTAGCAAAAAGCAAAAATCAATTGCAACTTCTACCACAGAGGCTGAATATATTGCTGCTGGTTGTTGTGCAACACAAATTTTGTGGATACAACAACAACTTAAAGACTATGGACTCGATGAGAAGAAAACTCCCATTTTCTGTGACAACACAAGTGCTATTATGACACACAGAATCCTAAATTTCATGCCAGAACAAAGCACATTGATGTTAGACATCACTTCATCAGAGACCATGTTGAAAAAGGCAATATAGAGATACTCAAGATTGGAACTGAAGACCAACTTGCAGATATCTTCACTAAGCCACTACAAAAAAGTAGATTCTTAGCCTTAAGACATAGTCTTGGACTAATGGAACTACCAATGAACTGAAAAAGTTCAGGTATCTGGAACGGGCATCCAGAGAAGAGGTATCTGGAACGGGTATCCAGAAAAGAGAAAAGAGGTATCTGGAACGGGCATCCAGAGAAGAGGTATCTGGAAAGGGAACCCAGAAGTCAAAAAGGCTAAAAAGATAGCTTAAGATCTCTGAGACGGGAACTCAGACATCTGAATCACTCTATGAACGGGAAACACAAAAGAGAATAGTATAACTATCTGCAGTCAACTACTCTCTTGAATCTCGCACTATTTCTATCTTGATGAAAAACTTCGGAGAATCCTAAGTATAAGATGATTCAGATCACAAAGTTGTCCTTGCTCAAATGAATTATGATTCAGATAGCTAGTAGCCAAAATTCATTAAATGGGCACAATTACACTTGTTGATTGTGATCATTGCTGGAGAAGCAATGGTGACCCTTGATGAATTCAAGCGCTTGATCTTAACGCGTAAATTAATTCACAAGAATAGTGGACTGTTGACATTCAGACATGGCCCACTAAGCATTTAATGCCGAACTAGCTTTTGCTCACGCTTGTTTGCAAATCACAGATACGTATACACAAAATCAATTTGTATGTATTTGTCTGTTGAGATTCACTTGCTATATATATAGGATTTTGGCAAATGAAATCACTTTTGCCTAATCCGAAATTTCAACTTGCATCAAAACAGCAAAAACCTTCTCCTAATCCTCTGCAACTTCTCTAAAATCTCTGCATTTCTTGATTAAGTTTTTCTGAAAAGAATCACTCAATCGAATCTCTTTCAAACACAAGCTTCAAATCCTTACTATATAAAGAGATGGCCTCCAAGAACACTTCTACACAGAAATCCCAATCCTCCACCGGCACCGAAAAGCAAGCACGAGTTGGTTATTAACAATCGACTGGTAGGAGCTTTCAATCCTGACCATTGGACTTCAAGTCACAGAATGATTTGGGGAGGTGCCATGGTTGAGGAATACCTCACTGTTGCAATAGAAAACCAAAGTGACAGAAAATTGATTCTTGACATGCTTGAAAAGGCACAAATCAAGGGTTTTCTATCTGCTCGCCCTAGTGGAATTTCATCACTTGATGTGTTGGAATTTTACAACAACTCCAGGATTATTTCCGGTGTATCTGAAGGCACTGAAATAGTGTCTATCAAAACCTCAGTCCAAGGAAAGGAAATCCTTCTGGACTTAACAACTTTCTGTAAGTTGTTTGAGGTTCAAAATCTTGGAAAGGATTTTGAAATAAACACCAAGGATGAGGAACTCCTTGAAGGTGTTAAAGAACTTTCTGATGATGTGTGTGATCTTGAGAAATCGATACACCCATCGAGTTCAAGCTTGACATCCGAACCAGACATCTGTTAGTTCACTGGGATGTACTGGCTTGCATTCTTCACAGATGCTTTGATGGTCTACAAGGAGGTGCTGACCAGATAAGCCAAGAACGATGGATCATGATGTTCTTGCTGAATCAATAAAACAAAAGGCTGGAAAACCCTTTCAACTGGGGAAAGTACGCCTTCATGAAATTTGTGAAGAAGATTCAAGGCTTCGAGCCTAAGATTGTTAAAGGACTAGCTGAGCCAAAGGCCACAGTAGGATATGGTCTGAAGATATGCTACTTCGGAAAAGCTTGGCATTGAGCTCGAGAGACTTTGAAATAGACAACAAAGAATTTACTCTACAAATATGAGTATACAAATCGATGAAAAGGTTACCGGGTCTCGAAAGGTCCTAAGAAGAGAAAATCTGAAAAGATATCTGAAGAAAAGGTTGCGACCAAGAAGCCCAGAACTTCAAGAAAGAAGTCTGCTGGCAAATCAGAAGACACACCCAAAGAGGTTGTCAATTCTCAGAAATCTACAAACATGGCAGATGAACTCATTAATGCTGCAAAAGAGTTATCACCTACTGAACAAGTAGACTCAGCAAGAGAAAGTGCTTTCAGAAATGTTGCGACTAATGCAGAAAGCCTTGCTGATGAACTCATGAATGCTGCCAAAAGTGGTGAAAAACACCAAACCCTATCTGCAGAAATCGCAGGAATAATGGACCAATCAGTTCCCAATGCTGATGAGAGCTCTGACGATGAAGATGATGAACTAGTCATCTCTCAAGTCCTAGAAAGAACAAAGAGGGCTAAGGTTACTGAAAAAGTAACTGGTGATAAGGTATCTGAAGAAGAACCTACACCACAGGTTGCTGAGACTATAGCAAAGGTTGTTGGTGCAAACACATCATCAGGGAATAACTTTCTTGCACAACTTCACAAAGCCCTGATGAGTGGTATCTTAGTATTGACAGATGCTGATGCCACATCTAAGAATCTGGAAGAACATTCAACTGATCAATCTTCTGCTTCCAGACAACCACAACAACCACAAACACAACAACCACAACAGCCACAAGTGGTTGATGAAATGGTAAATGAACTCCATTTTGAAATACCAAAGAATACAAAGATCTTTGAAGAAAATCTCAGAATTGAGGTGTTCCCCAACTCAATGAGAGGGATCAAACTGAGACATCTACTCAGAATGATCAACCAGGGGAGGCAACTGAGTTGCATACTCAGGGAAGTTGTGAAGTACCAGAAACTTCAAACAAAGAAACTGAACTGGGACAAGACGACCAATGTATAGAAAGGTCTCAAGTTCCAGAGACCAATCAGCCTGAAACTGCTCGGGTAAATGACTGGTTTAACTCTTACCTTGTGAAAATTTTTGTACTTATAAATCTTGTTACCTTATAAGAATTTCTTTGTTACAGGCTGAGTTAGAAACGAAAAAAACAAGAGGAAGCTGAAAAGCTTACCTCAGATACTGAAAAAGAGGTTCCTTCAACCTCAACTCTTGAGAAATCTGAGCACATGCGCGGTAAATGATTCTTAAAGAGAACTAACTTTTCAAGAAAATGTTTGTATGCTCATTAATGATAAATGTTTCTAACAGCTCCAACCGAGATGGAAGAAGATAAGGGTAAATGCCAGAGACAAACCCAGAAACCAACAAGGTTTCTGAAGAACTCATCACTGAGCCTTTAAACTTGAAGGTATATGAAAATCAGTGATAAGTACTCTTCAGCCTGGGTTATCTTAAAACTTCTTCTAAATTATTCAATACTATCTACTTACAGGCTCAATCAGAAGTAGAAGTGCAAGGGGACAGAGTTGCGACATCCTCAAGACATATGGAAATTGATGAGGCATCAAGGCCTTCATCACAAGAAAAGACTCCGAGATCGCATAAGTCTCCGAGAGACAAGTATCTGAGCCTCCCATGGAGGTAATTGACCTCGATATCCGACTTGTCACTTAAAGTTCTTCTTGATAAAAATTCCTAAGTATTGTGATAATGCTAATTCGTGTTCAAGAAAGAAAGGTTGATGAGGACCAGACTTCCAAGTCTCCACCTCACCACAAGATATCTGAGACACCAATAGAACAAGTATCTGAGCCTGATGTTCATACTCAGGTAACTCAGAAACTAAACTACACTTCTACTCAGATATCTACCAAAGTTTTGAAACTCACTCAAAACTCTTTCTTTCAGGCTCAAACAGATGCACAGCGGGTTCCCATTGAAGAAACAAGGGACCTACTTCACTTCTTCAAAGCTCACACTTTGCCAAAGCACATTCAATGCTTCAAGAAATGGCAGAAGTTAAGGTGCTCTGATCTCTCTGAAATATTGAGAATAAGCGATCAACCAACCAGACGGCACGAGCTCTTGACACGAAACATATGTCCAAGCAATGTTCGCTCTGAACAAAACACAGTTGACTCTACTACAAGGACTTTTCCAGAGAAGTGGCGCATAGTTTGATACATGCCTTTGAACAGGCAGATGATCAGACAAGATTACAGATGGCATTCAAGCCAGTTCTGCCCCAGACTCTGCAATTCATACCTTCTGAACAAGAAGAAGTTAATGGGCAGAAGATCACTATCCCGGAAGTGATCAATCTTGTATCTGAAGATGATGAGGAGGAAGAAATGAATGAAAATTTCTTTGATGAACCTCCCACTAATCATCACCAAAAGGATGATAATGATAAAAAGGATGATGATGATGCTCCTGCACCAGGAACCGGAGGAATTTCACAGAGAAACAATGCCTAAGCTACTGAAAAGCAAACTGAGAAGACTTCACAGAAATCTCCGTCTTCATCACCTCAGAAATCTACTCATCCATCTTCTCACCAACACGCAGTTACTACTGAACAAGTAGTTGAGCTTTCTGAAGAAACCAATCAGAAAATAATAAACACTCAGACCAGAAGTGCTCAACTCAGACAACTGTTGGAAGAAGAACAACAGCTCCATCTTCAACTGGAAGATCAAATAGCTCAATCCAGAGAAAGGCTTGATCAACTAGAAGATCAATACCTCAAAGAAATGAATGCTTACTCTGCGGTTAACGAGCTACGGGATGCTGTGCACGAGATCGCCAAAGAACTCGATACTGAAGAAGTATCTGAAGTCAAGCATGATGCTAAGGCTGCATCATCTTCGAAAGAAGTAACATCCTCCTCCCAGAAAGGAAAGAAACCAATCTCTGAGATGGTTGCTGGACTTGATACAATTGATGAAAATGTCCAAGAGGATGAAGATCACTGGGCTAATCCCTCAGATGATGAAGAAGACAAGACCTTGGCCGGACACCGCCATGAACATCTAGCGGTTTCTCACTTAAAAAGAAAGTTGATTGCTCCTACAATCTTCAACAAACTGCCAAACGTCCACTCTCAAGAGTACATGAGCAGGTACCAAGTACTAGCTACTCTGAATAAGGAGATGTCTTCACAAAACAAGGAAGTAATTGCCTGGTCCCTCTCGAATGAGAAAGTTCATGAGCTCATCACTCAGAGAACAACTAGCATGATCATTGCTCGAAAGATCCGGAATGACAAGGGACGATGATGTGTCTTTAGTGAAAAAGCTTTTCAAGAGGCAAGTTACATCACCGAAAAGATGCCATCCTAGCCCATTGGCGAGCTCACCGATAAGGACAATGGACTTATCAAGCAAAATCAGAGCTCAAAGCGAACTTCGGAAGTCACGCCACAACTATTTACAAGGGCATTTTGACTCTCTCTCGATTCCTTTATGAGACCGAGTCACCAACAATGACTAAGGGGAAAGAAAGTACAACTGGACCTCAAAGTCGGGGAATGGGAAAAGGAGATGAAAACAAGAAGAAATCTGAGTCAGTGCCGCAGAAGGAAGAAGAAAAACTTCCCAGCCACCACTCAGAATCTATGAATCCTCCTCAAGCCAAGCCGCTTCCCAGAAACCTACTAAAGGAACCAAAATGATAACAAGGGCCATGGCACAGAAACCTCCAAGGAGTACCAAGGCTCCAAGGAGAAGACAAGTTAGAGGGATTGATGAATCTTCTGAAGAAGAAGAAGAAGGTCAAATCAAGTCCCAGGGCAATGAAGAAGGCTGCAAAGATCTCACAAGAATTGATCTTGATGAAGATGATGAAGAGACTGATGAAGATGAAGCTCCTCTTCACAGAAAAAGGAAACTTTAAAGCTAATCGAGCCCATAGTCGCAAAGCCCTAGCGCCTAAAACACCCTCTAGAAATACCAAGTCTATCCAGGGTGGTAGTTCTTCAAGCAACAACCCCAAAGAGAATTCAAGACAGAAAAGGAACAGACTGAGAGCTGAACAAAGACAAAGTCAACTTCCACTCGGGCGTAAGAAGCCAAAATTGAGTATGTGAAGTATGACAATGATTCCTCTGTCTACAGGTGCATCAATCAGAAAAATGGCTATTGGATTCTGGAACTGAAGCATCTATTGGTAAATTCAAGATTTCCAGAACTAATCCTCAAACAACTTATGGCATGGAGAAAGAATAAACCTACCTTGATCAACACCAATCACATCAAAGCATGGTTGGATTTTGAAGTTGTCAAGAGAATCAAGCCATGAAGAAGGACCTCTCGATGATTGTCCATATGGAAAGCCGATGATGTACACAAAATTGAATATCACAGAACAGCACAAGACCAAGACTTGTGGAACCTACGAGTCGTTCTATCCGGTAAGATCAATAAGGGTGACATCGATATCCAAGATTATCTATGGATACTTCAAGCTTTCAGATATCAGAATAGAGCATGCCTGGAAGTGGGGAAAGTACCTATGGGTCAAGCATTTTTCAAAGAAAAATCCTACCAAAACCTACAAAGAAGTCTGTGGATTTGCCAGAGACACAGAGATGCTTGTCAGAACTCTTCTCTATGATTATTCTGATGACATCAAAAGGTTTGGAGATAGGAAATTTGCAGACTGATCCATAGAAATTTTGTTGAAGATTGAAGACTTGAAGACTAGTTCTTTAGGATGTTTACTTGGAGCTTGGTTACTCCTGTTGTCCTAATTTACTATGTAATTTTTGCTGTATCTTGCTGACTGAGCTTAACTGTATCATGTATTTAAGTTATCTGTAATCTTTAGTTGCGACTTATCTGAAGAACTTACTCTCAGATAGTATTCTATAAAAGATAACTTGTCAGCAAAGATCACACCTTGTGATTTGGTTGATGTCTACTTTCTGCACTTAATTATATGATTTGAAAGATCTTAAGAAATGATTAAGTGGTGGATTGTTTCCTCATCCAGATTTGTAATAGGGAAGATAGTCATCGTTGACTGATCAAAATGGGGGAAATTTGTTAGATATTTTGTTAGAATATCTGTTTAGATTTTGTTCAGCAACATGATGACTTATCTTAGTCTCAGAAAGGTGATTAGTACTCTTGGTTCACTTGAACATTGTAAAAGAGGAAACCCACTAAGTATGATAGTCTAGCTAATCTTGTATAGGATGTTAGGTCTCAAATTGTAATTTTTATTTTATGAAGAGAAGACCAAGAAGAAGACATCCAAGCAGAAAGCTCAACAACTATTGAAGACTTGAAGAAAACTGCACAAGATTACTAAATCTGTTATTCAGATATCTTAGCCAGATATCTTGTGACGCAAAACAGCTTTCAAACAAACGTGTCACAAGAGATATCGAGAAATGAGATACATATCTCAAGACAAGGAAAGTGTCCACAGATATCTATTCTCGATACCTTGAGCGTTAAACTGCTTCGAAAAGAAACATATATTGCAAACAAAGTTGTTTCAATAAATAACAAGTGGTATCTGAAGAATGAAGATAAGGATATGCAAAGAATCAGACAACAAGTCTAGTCTCTGATACAAAGCATAATTCCGTTGACACTACAGGACAAAAGTATAGTACAATGCATTTAATGCACGGACAGAGATGTCTGAGTAAAAGCAACGGCAACTTCTGAGAAGAAGACAAACCTGATACAGTACTATACACACAGATATCGATAGTTTGAATTTGAGCCTAACGGATACTATCCAAACGGCACTCAAATTCATCTATAAATATCAACACTTAGGACAATTGAGAAAACACACCGAACACGTAACTCGTAACACTGAATACGCTGAAACTTACGATCTCTGATCTTACTCTCTCAAAGCTTCTTACTTATTATCAAAGCTTTCTGTTGCGACTAAAGCTTGTGATCTTGAGTAAACACTGAAGTTCTAAGTGTCCTGATCCTAAACAAGCAAAGCTATCTGTGAAGGAGTTGAATCAAAAGATCGACTATCTGAGATTCATTCTCTTGAACAGATATCATAAGACTTGGGTCAGTAAAATCGAACTAGATACCATACGCTGTAAAGTGTATTAAGTAACTTAGTTCACAGAGCTATCTGAATAACTGAAAAGTTATTAAGACGCTCATCTGACAACTCAAACCGAAACCAACACCAAAACCGGCGTGGAGTACAGGAAGTACTTAGTTTGAAAAATCAAGGAATAACTCCAAGGTTACTGGAGTATAGGAAGTACTTGATTTGGAAAACTAAGGAATAACTCCAAGGTTTTTGAGTATAGGAAGTACTTAGCTTGGGAAGCTAGGGAACAACTCAAAGGTTTCTGAGTATAGGAAGTACTTGGCTGAAGAAGCTAGGGAACAACTCAGGGGGAACTTTTGGTTGGGAACCAATTGTTCAGAATCTTAGAATAGGATTTTTGTAAGGTTATCTCAATTATCTGTTCTAGTGAATTCTAGGTCTTTGATAGACCGAAGTGGATTAGTTGGAGGATTACGCCACCTCCAGATACCACTATACTTGCTGTGTCATTTACTTTTCTGTATTTATACTTCAGCAACACACACACACTTATTAACTGTTTCTACATTTATCTCTATTAAGTCTTCCGCACTCTGATTCTAAGTATCAGATATCCATTCAGATATCTGAGAAATATTTGTTATCGACAAAAGTTTTAAAAGACTATTCACCCCCCCCCCCCTCCTAGTCTTTTACTTTGCCGTTATCTGGACCAACACATACTCTGTGTCCCAGACATGTTTCTTCACATGCTTCGTCCATCTTTTATTTATATATCTCTCAGGGATCCTTGTAACATTTTGAACATCAAAGACCTTGATAACATGTAGGCATAACCAGCCAAACGAAGAGTACTGCTTGCAAGTGCAATCTGCTATGATATCTTCTCCATTTCTTGAAAAAGAAACACAACTAGACCTGTTCCATGTGTCTTTTAGGCTGGGGTAAATTTCGTAGACAATATTATTTTTGTCAACAACATAAATTGTTATAGGCTCTTTCTTAAAACATTTAAAACTCAGATTGAGTATATCTCTGTTGCATGTACCATTATCCCAGATAAAATGTCAATAGAGGGTTTAGTTGTAATTTCCAAATGATCTTTCCTTTGTTCTTCACTTCTCCAACGTTTTACTGTTTCTTGAAATATATCAAGAAACTGAGTAAGAGATGTATTCCTATTAGCTTTGAAACATATAGCACTATTTGTGCTCTCACTTCTTTGTGAAAACAAAAACCCAGCAGAGAAAAAGTCTTTGCTTAATGCTGTGCACCACTTCTCTCGCAGTCCGTAAAGCCTTTTGAACCACCCTTCGGAAGAGACATTGTACGTTTGCAACATTGAATTCCACTTGTCTCAAAATCAGCCTCATCAACACACCATTTCAAGCAATAACCAAACTCACTTTTGAATTTTTCATCAGTTTTGAGTTGTCCAAAATGATTTATGGCATTTTGTTGTATATGTCTAAGACAAAGCCTATTTCTGGATCTTCCACCAAAAACCTAACAACACACAAATAAATCTTAACACATTCAAAAGATACTTCATATAAATCACACAGATACCTCACAATAAATCAAAAATATCTCACAGAAATCCTAATAAATCTCACAGATACCTCATAAAATGTAACAGATATAAAATTTTAAACTTGAAGGTAAAGAATGGATTTTTTTGCTTTTCTTACTGTATGGATGGCATTGGACATTGCCTGATCTTGATCAGTGAAAATTGTTATTGGCTCTTTAATCAAAAATATCTCACATAAATCCTAATAAATCTCACAGATACTTCATAAAATGTAACAGATACAAAATTTTAAACTTGAAGGTAAAGAATGGATTTTTTTGCTTTTCTTACTGTATGGATGGCATTGGACATTGCCTGGTCTTGATCAGTGAAAACTGTTATAGGCTCTTTACCACCCATAGACTTCTTGAATTCTCCAAGTACCCATTCGAATGTGGCTAAAGTTTCACTTGATAAAAAGGCGCATCCATGCATAACGGTGTTCCAATGATTATTTACTCCAACAATAGGAGCACATATTAAGTTGTATCTGTTTGTGTTGTAAGTGGTGTCAAAGATGATAACTATCTCCAAATGATCAAAATCCTCTTTCATCATAGGATCACTCGAATATGCACCAATGTTAAACGCAACACAATTTTAGTTAACAACACAAAATATTTGTAAATTGACCAAAATGCCCTAACTCAAAAAAATCTTATAAACTTAACGAAAAATCGAAAACGCATGTACGTTTACGCAAACACAAAAACATTAACATGCACGATCGAACACAAATAACAACACTAAACATGAATCGGAAAATTAAAAAAAATTCAGAAAATATTTTGTTTATACAATCCAAGACCTGAAAGGTGGTTGAAAACGGATTTGATCGGTCGAAACGTAAGTGGATTCGGAGTTCGGACGGATATTTTAGAGCCGTTTAAGTGAAAGCGCGTGAAATTCGAACTACGATGGAGAAGCTTTGGCATTTTGGCCATAAATTTCTCATATGAACTCCGATTGACCTGATATTGGTGTCCACGTAGATAAGACCAAGATCTACAACTTTCAAGAAGGAACCATGTCCAAATTTCGACGTTTAGACACTCAAAAAAAGGAAAAAGAAAAAATCTGCGGATGAAAAAGTGGCCGGTTTTAAAACCGGTCAGTTCTTGAAATGGCCGGTTTTAAAACCGGCCATTTCTTCATCCGCATGTTTTTCTTTTTACTTTTTTTGGAGTGTCTAAACGTCGGAATTTTTTTCCGATTTATGTTTAGTGTTGTTATTTTGTGTTCGATCGTGCATGTTAATGTTTTTGTGTTTGCATATATGAGTTATTTCGATTTTTTGTTAAGTTTGTAAGATTGTTTTTGAGTTGGGGGCATTTTGGTAAAGTTACAAATATTTTGTGTTGCGTTTAGCCGAAAACGTGTTGCGTTTAGTAGCGTCCCAAATATGTCCTCCAACCTTGCATCTTCCCCATACCTGAAACTATAATAGAATCTTGAATCTTCTTCCTTTAGGCGGTGGAGTTCATTAACGACCGTTTGAGCATCACCTTGCAATATTTTTTCAGTCCTATACTTGTTGATCCAATTGATTTGGTCCCTGTTTGTGTGACCAACATACTCTTCTCCACCAGCCATTTTCACCAATACGTTATATGTTTCAGTAGGTTTTAAACCAGCATCCTCAAGTTGGACCATCAATACACCTTTTTCTTTAGAAATAGAACGCTCATTCCTTTTTTAAGTGATTGTATTGCACCCTTGTGAACTCATGGTTGTGACCCCTGTCATGCTTAATTATTCTGAAATGGTCCTCTTTTTCTGGTATTGAACCCTTACCTTAGCCTGACATCCAGTTCTTATAATGGGTTTATTACCTCGCCTTTTTTTATTGGTTTACGAATTTCTACGACAACAGGGGATGGGAGAATTAATTGCCCCCCTGCAGCAGCTGACGGATTCTTTAAATCAAGGTACTTCGACCTTGGTTTACCTTCACAGGAGCAGAGGAAGTATAGTTCTGCAAAACACTCTATTTTCTTCCTATACTTTTTCCAACTCATTTTGGTTGTAAAGCCATTTTCATTCGCATGAGCCTTATAAATTTCATGTAGTTTCTCATATTTGTTTGCACAAACCCCAACAAGTGATCTTGTTTCATAAGAAATTTCTTGGGCATGACCTACAATTTTTTAAAGCTGAGATTAGACAACTTTATATACAATAAGACTAATTATATAACAAAGACTCATGAAAAATTCCAGTCACTCAAATAAATCACAGTCTGACTAAACTCTCACAGAGAGATGAAACTTATAAATCTCACAGATCCCAGGATAATAAATCTCACAAATAAAACACATAGATTACACAGATTATAAACTCTTAGTGACAGATTATTTCAATGTAAATCTCACAGATAAATCTCACAGATCCCAGAATAATTCTCACAGATCACAATAAAAGATTTAATTTTTTTTACATATCTTCTGCACAGGTTGAAACATTCCCATCATATGGTGGGTCAATTATCATTTCATTATCTGCATTTAAATAAATAAAAATTTGGCAGTTAAAGATTAGAATAAATGGTAATAGTTAAAAAGCAAAATTTTAGTAACAGTTTTAATCAGGTCATGTAGAATTTTAGTCATGTTAATGTTTATCAAGTTATCAATAAAAAAGTATCTTCTCTACATCTTTTTTTTTATGTGCTTTTTTATTGTAATCAATATATAAAAATGTGAATCAAGATATAAAAACATACAAATACCAAAAGTGTTTTTGGTTACCTTGTTGCAAGATGTCAATTTTGCTCGATCAAAGAAATTTCATTTTCATCCATACCAGGAAGCAAGTCTTCACATTTCCTCAAAAGAAAAACATATTATAGACCAAATTAATATATAATATATGATTTCCTTTTTTTTAATTTTCATATATAATTTTATTTTAAAGGAGTCATTTTTGCTGTGGGAATTGTTACACCTACTTAGCCCAAACAATCCATTCAGAATGTATGTAGGGCATGTCAGGTTTCCACCCAAAACGCTCAGACTATCCATAGAAATGTTATGAATATCAAAAATCAAATAATCAAATATTAAAGGTAAAATTTGACAGTTGTCATATCAATTTTTTTTTTCAGATAATTTTGTTAAAATCCCAGTCAAATTTGAAGAGCTCACCCTTTTTATGTACTGGTTGTGTGTAAGGATAATCATAATCATGTTCAATTATCATTCCAGTATCTACAAATAAACCAAAAGACTATGGTATAAGTTAATTGTTTTTGATAAATATTAAATGTAACAGTTGCAAAAGCAAAAGCATGCAAACAGTCATAATTGTTTATAGACATTTCTCGAGATATAACAGTGAAACAGTTATTTAGATACAGTTAGAGATACAGTTATAGAAATAGAGATACAGTTATTATTATTGAATTTAAACCAAAAAACTTGGGTTTTGTGGAGTTGTCTGGGGTATGGTTGTCTATGGGGGAAGGTTTTCATTAAATGATTTTTTGTTTGTATTGGAAAAGTCACAAACAATCAATTGCATCAGTTCAAATTATATCTATAAATAGGGGTCGAATTTCAGTTTATTGTTCATCAAACTTTCAGATTTTTAAACATACACATAGAAATTTGAAGACAGAAGAATGGCAACCCTAGGAGAGCTAACACTTGCAAAAACAGTCGAATATGTAAGGGACGGGTTTGAAACCCTCATCATGCACAGGCAGGTTGTGGAAAATCCCACCAGAGGTGAGATGCTGCTGGGTTTGATTGTCTACAAGGTGGACCTGTATTATTCACCGGATGACCCCAAGGTGAAGGCTGCCAACATGCTTGGACGTCTCATGGCTATAGGCCGTAAACACAGGGAGTTGGATGCTGATGCTATGAAGTTGGTGCAAGAAATAATCAAATTTGATAATGAAAAGTATGAAATGGTTGTTCGGAATCCCTCAATGCTGTACTCTTATTGTGCTGCAAGAATTGTCGAGGTTGCTACACATTTCATTACTGAGTAGATTTTTTTATGTTTTTTATTTTTTTTAATCCCCTGTGTGTTTTTTTTTTTAGTGATGTAACTTTTATCTTAGTATGTTTAATAAAATATCAGTATCTTTTTTATTTTTTTGCTCTTTTAGTCATCATTCTTGATAAAAAATGGAAATAAATTAGAAAATCTAAAAATAGTAAAACAAATTTAGCAAAACATACGACATTTTTTGGTCACCTGCGTGTTCGATGTCAATCTGTTCAATTAAAGATAATCCATTTCCATCCAAAGCAGGTAGCAAGTCTTCAAATTCCTCGAAAAATAATGAATTAGGAACAGCAAACACAGACACATATTTAAACACAGACCAAACCCACAGACCTTTTCTAAAATCCACTGACAGTTACTAAAACCAGACCCTAACCAAAACCCACATACCTGACTTAAACTCACAGACAATTACTAAGAAGAAATCACATACCACACTAAAATCCCACAGACACTGAATCAAACTCACAGACACTTGCTAAAATCCACAGACAATATTAAAAATCACAGAGATATGACAAAAACACCCAGACCACACCAAAATCCCACTGACACTGACCAAAACTCACACACACTGACTCAAACTCACAGACAATAAATAAAAATACACAGACCACACTAAATCCCACAAACACTGAATAAAATCCCACAGACACTAACTAAAATCCACAGACCATACTAAAATCTCACAGACAATGAATCAAACTCACAAACCATATTAAAAATCACAAACATATGACAAAAACACCCAGACCACACCAAAATCCCACAGACACTGACCAAAAGCCACACACACTGACTGAAACTCACAGACAATAAATAAAAATACACAGACCACACTTAATCCCACAGACATCTAATAAAATCCACGAATCGACTAAAATCCACAGACCATACTAAAATCTCACAGACAATGAATCAAACTCACAGACCATAACACCCAGACCACACCAAAATCCCACATACACTAACTAAAAGCCACACACACTGACTCAAACTCACAGACAATAAATAAAAATACACAGACCACACTAAATCCCACAGACACTGATTTATACTCACAGACACTTTACTAAAATCCACAGACCATACTAAAATCCACAGACAATGAATCAAACTCACAGACACTTTACTAAAATCCACAGACAATACTAAAAATCACAGACATATGACAAAAACACCCAGACCACACCAAAATCCCACAGACAGTGACCAAAACCCACACACATTGACTCAAACTCACAGACAATGAATAAAAATACACAGACCACACTAAATCCCACAGACACTGAATAAAATCCCACAGACACCGACTAAAATCCACAAACCATACTAAAATCTCAAAGACAATGAATCAAACTCACAGACCATATTAAAAATCACAGACATATGACAAAAACACCCAGACCACACCAAAATCCCACATACACTGACCAAAAGCCACACACAGTGACTCAAACTCACAGACAATAAATAAAAATACACAAACCACACTAAATCTCACAGACACTGATTTAAACTCACATACACTTTACTAAAATCCACAGACCATACTAAAATCTCACAGACAATGAATCAAACTCACAGACCATATTAAAAATCACAGACATATGACAAAAACCCCCAGACCACACCAAAATCCCAAAGACACTAACCAAAAACCACACACACTGACTCAAACTTACAGACAATCAATAAAAATACACAGACCACACTAAATCCCACAGACACTGATTTAAACTCACAGACATTTTACAAAAATCCACAGACCATACTATAATCCCACATACAATGACCAAAACACACACACACATACTAAAACCCCCAGACCTTGACCAAAACCACAGACAATGACTTCAAACTACATACACTAACTAAAATTCCACAGACAATGATCAAAACCCACAGACACTGACTCAAACACACAGACAATGAATAAAAATGCACAGACAATGACTCAAAACCCACAGACACTGAACAAAAATGCACAAACAATGACTAAAATCATACAAAATGATGAAAAAACGTACAGAAAACTGGTAATCGCACACAGGCAGCTCATAAAATCATACAGAAAGCTGATAATTTATACAGAAAGCTGGATATCACACAGAAAACTGGTAATCGCACACAGGAAGCTCATAAAATCACATGATGAAAAAAGCGTCTGAAATGTAATCGCACAGGCAAATTCATAAAATCACGTAACGAGCGATGTAAAATAGGTAATTGCACAGTGCTCATAAAATCACACAGAACTATGAAAAATCGTACATAAAGCGTAAGATAAAAAAACATCATACCGATATCTCGATCAGCTATTTCAATCTGTTGATCAGCTATTCCAATCTGTGATTTGTTCAGATTTAACTGTATAAATCAAATTGGAACAGTTTCAAATTGAACAAATCTCACCGAAATTGGGGATTATGAAATTTTACCTCATTCGATCGATTGCAAGACATATTAGATGTTGATTCTTCAGTTTTTTCAAGAGGAATCGCAGGAAACGGGTATTCTTTGGAATCGCCGAATTTCGGAGAAAAATCGCCAGGAACAAATGTGGGTTTTGAAATTTCAATTTTCCGTGTTTTTTTGGTTTTGGTTTGCCCTTTTATACTGACCGGATGAATTTCGAGCAGGGGTAAGCGCTGCCCGCGCCCGGTTTAGAATTGAACCGCGTCCGGTTTGGATGAAAAAAACCGGAATTTCCATTTCTAATGGAAATACTGCTCTTATAGTATACTTAAATGTGACAAAACCTTCACTCTATTTCTCGTGTCATAGACTGTGATAACCAAAAAACATTGTAGTGATCCTGGTTACCCAAGACAACTATATCAACGTTCATTTATCGATTTTTAAACTGCATGTCATTCACTTAAAAACACTAATAAGATGATATTACTTCCAGTACAAGCTTGTAGTTTGTCAAAACTTCTGCAATCAATAAAATCTTGAAGAGGGAATTAGGGCAAAAAATGATCTTCATTGAGGACTTCAAAGTTCAAACTTGCGATCCATAACACATAGGAAATGCCACAAGTTCCACCACTAAGCATAAATGATACAGGGAAACACGGACGCGCCCTGGAGGATTTTTCGAATTTGCTTGCGATATCACTTAGGTTTTCTGGCTGAGTTTTTAGGCGCTTCAGCTATGGATGCTTCAATTCTTTTCCCAGAAATTTATGTTCCACATGTGCATGTCATCGCACGCACGACACCGTCGGGTTTCACTGAGTCCATCGCCCCTCTTGAACCCACAATGGCAGCTCGATCGAGTCTTAATGATTTGCAGGATTCTGCTGACAATTTGGGACTTGACGCTCATCCTATTGTATCGAACCGGCCAGCTTGGGTCTTGAAAGGCCCAACATTTGAGCCGGTTCGAAAAGGTAATCATCTTTCCGTTGTGTTAAATAACGATTTTTATTCTGAAAGAGTTGATAACTGCTTGCGTTTTTCCTTTATTGGTCGGTTAATATTGCCGAAGGGCTCTACTCCTTGGAGGTTTCAAGATTTGCGTGAGCATCTCAAGAGCTTGTGGAAGACTGATTCTTGGAGGATGCTTTCTATTGGTTTCGGCTATTTTGTCTTTCACTTTCATATAGAGCAGGCTCGTGATTCCATTTTTCGGAAAGGATTTTGGAAGCTCAAAGTGGGTAATTTTTATCTTCAGCCTTGGGTGCCAAATTTTGTTCCCTCAAAAGCTTCTTCTCCTTTGGTAAAGTTATGGGTGCGTCTATATGGTCTTGGCTTTGAACATCTCCATGCTTCTGTTATTATGGGTTTGGCTTCGGCATTTGGCAAACCAATTAAAATTGATACTCCTTCTCTGGATCGTAGTTTTGGAAATTATGTGAGGGTGTTGGTTGAGGTTGATCTTTCACAACCTTTGGAGACTAAAGTGCAATTGGAAACACCTTCTGACAGCCTTTGGATTGAATCTTTCTTTGAGGATGTTCCACCTTTTTGCACGTCATACCTTGCAATCGGGCATTTCACTGCTGATTGTGGTCGTACTAAAGTTGATGCACAGGTCACTACTCCTTCTAATGATCACCAAAATTCCAGAGCAAGATTGAATGGAAAGGATAAAGGAGTTGCGAATGTCTCTGTTCCTGGGCTCACAAGTCGCAATGGGAAGAATACACAGGATGTGGATGGCTTTATTCATGTGTTGCCAAGACGTAATGTACTACCCCGTCGTACAGGTTTTCTTCCTGTATCTTCTGGTTTTTTTGGGGATCATGATGTCGTTAAGAATTCTGAGGTTTCTGGCAATCGTTTTTCTGTGTTATCTTCTGATGAGATTAATTTACCGGAGGAAAATGCTTCCCCTCCTGCTCAAGTTATTACGCTGCAAATCACTATAGCTACTGGTTCCCCATCCCATACACGAGTCCCCCGCTCTTTGGCTCGCTCTTCTTCAGTGAACTCTTTGTCTTCTACTGAAGAGATGATTGTTGCGGATTCTCGTATTCAGAACTCTATGGAGATGACTCGTTGTCGTCTAAATATGTTGGCTAGTTCTTCGGATCCTATTATGGAAACTTAGGCTTCCACAGATGCTCTTAAAGCTATGCAGGTTGTTGCTCGGAGTTCTTGGGCTGATTTGGCGGAGGATGATTCTATCCTTCCTGAGTCTGTACTTGCATCCACTTCGATCAGTCATACATCTCAGTTGACCCGGTCTGCCATGGCCGTCCCTTCTCCTAATGTTTCCTCATGAATGTTCTTTTTTGGAACATTCGCGGAATAGGCAACGTGCCTTCGCAAACTATGCTTCGTCAGCATTGTGTTTCTACACGGCCTCATTGGCTTGCTATTGCGGAACCTAAAATGCATTCGAGTTCTATCTCAAATGCTTACTGGAACTCTTTGGGTTTGCATTTTGTTGGGGAAAATTCTCGTACTGGAAGTTTGCCTAATCTTTGGATTCTAGAGGACGCATCTTTGTCAGGTACCTCTATCTTTTTTTGTTCAAGTCAAGTTATTGTTCTGCAAGTTTCTTTATTTCAGCAAAGTTTTTACTTAGCTTTTATTCATGCACATGCTGATTATCTTCGGCGACGGGAACTTTGGCGTGACATTCTTAATATTCCTGCTGGTCCGTTGATTCTTGTTGGTGATTTTAATTCGGTCCTGGGGGCTCATGAGAGATCGGATGGAAGGCCTCCGGCGCGGCATGAGGTTCTTGATTTCTCCTCTTTCATTAACAATGGTAACTTTATTGAACCTCCTAGTACAGGGTGTCAGTTTACTTGGTCGAATAGAAGATTTGCCAGTGGTTATTTGGAGACTAGGATTGATAGGGTTCTCTCAACGGCTTCTTTTCTGGATTTGTGGGACACTATTAGATTTCATATTGGGATTCGAAATTGCTCTGATCATAGTCCTCTATTTGTTCATTGTACACGGGAACAAGAGGTTGGCAGGCCTCATCCTTTTCGTTTCCAGAGCATGTGGTTGAGTCATGATTCTTTCTCTGACGTTGTTAGTTCTTCGTGGAATTTATCTATTTCAGCTACAAGTGCTTTCTCAGTGGTTATTGGTAAGTTGAAGCGTCTAAAGGGTGTACTTAAACAGTGGAATCTCACTGTTTTTGGGAACCTGCAGATTCATCTTCAAGCGGCTCAAAATCGCCTCCAGGAGGTACAGGATCGTCTCAGTATCTTGGGACCTACTGATGACATTCCTCGTGAGGAATTAGCAGCCCTTTCTGAGTATAACAGTATTTTAGCTCAGCAAACGACTTTCTTGAGACAGAAAAGCAGGGAACATTGGTTGCGGGAAGGTGATAGGAATTCCGCTTTCTTTCATCGCAGCTTGCAGGTTAATAAAGGTTGGTTTGTTGTCTCCTCCCTTCTAATTGATGGTATTGTTACTCAGGATAGGCAGACTATATGTGATCATATGGTTGCTTACTATGAAGGCCTTTTCGCACAATCACAACCGACCACGACTATTTTTGATGGACTTGCTGATCTTATTCCGTGTGCAGTAACCGCTGAGCAGAATGCGGACCTACTTCGCATCCCTCAGGCGATGAGATTCGTCATGTGGTGTTTGGGATGTGCCCGGATAGTGCTCCAGGTCCAGATGGGTTTGGAGGTCGTTTCTATCAGTCTATGTGGCATGTTATTGGGGCTGATGTGATAAGTGCAGTACGCACCTTTTTCATTCATGGCCAGTTTCCTTCAGATATGAATGCCAGTTTTGTCACTCTAATTCCGAAGATTAGGGAAGCCTTGCGTATTGAGGACTTTCGTCCTATTGTTCTAGGTAACCTTTTGTATAAGATTATTGCCAAAGTTCTGGCTGATCCTATAGGGCGCATCCTTTCTCGGATAATCTCCTTTCACCGATTTGGTTTCATTCCGGGTTGTCGTATACACGATTGCATCGCTTTAGCCTCTGAGGCTGTTAATAGCTTAGGGATTCGTTCCCAAGAAGGTAATATGGTGCTTTAAGTGGATATTCGAAAAGCCTTTGACACGCTAAACTGGAATTTTTTGCTGGCTGTCTTATCACGATGGGGTTTTTCGCACACTTTTGTGGGTTGGATCCATCATATTTTGCACTCTGCCAGGCTCTCTATTCTGATTAATGGTGCTCTGGAAGGTTATTTTGGTTGCTCTCAAGGAGTCGGACAAGGGGATCCACTTTCTCCTCTTCTATTCTGTGTGGCAGAAGAAGTTCTTAGTAGGCGTTTATCCCGGGCAGCTGAAACAGGGGAGATCTCGTCTTTGTTCATTGGCCGCAATATTGATTTTCCTTCTCATCTTCTTTATGCAGATGACGTTATCATTTTTTGCAGGGCCTCCAATAATAATTGCAGGGCGATCCTTAAGATTCTAGAGCATTATGCTTCTTGGTCTGGCCAGCACTTTAATCCACAGAAGTCGCGGGTCTATTTTGGCTCCTTCATCTTGAATGCCAGGAAATACAGGATGCGGCGAACGCTGGGAATTACTGAATGTACTCTTCCGTTTAATTATCTTGGAGTGCCGTTATTTCGTGGTGCACCACGGGCTATTCATTTGCAATCCATTGCCGACTCCATTATGGACAAATTTGCAAAATGGAAAGGTACTTCTCTATCTATGGCTGGACGCATTTGTCTAGTTCAATCAGTTATCTGAGGTCATTTGTTCATTCAATGATGGTTTACCGATGGCCACCACCCTTCTTAAACGCTTGGATTTTCATATACGAATTTTTGTGGGTGGTGATATTCATAAGAAAGGGGCTATTTCTGTATCCTGGAAGAGGTGTTGTGTTCCAAAATCTGAGGGTGGCCTTGGCATTCGATCTCTTGTGGCATCTAATGAGGCTTATCTCTCTCGACTAAGCTGGGACATTTGGACTGCAAAGGAACATTATTTGGACATCTTTCGTCGTCGGTTTTTTCTTCATCAGAATTTGCGATCTCGGGTAGCCTCTTCGATCTGGTTTGGGTTTAAATTCTGTTATCCCACCCTGGATCTCAACTCCCGGTGGCTGGCAAGTCAAGGTTCAGGTATTCGTTTTTGGTTGGATAATTGGCTTGGTTATTGTATTGCCGATAGAGTTCAGATTCCATCGCATCTTCGGCATCAGTTTGAACATCCGATATCAGACTATTGGATTCAAGGAAAATGGGTGCTTCTGGATGAATTTCGTTTAGCTTTTCCAGAGGTTTCTAGGGACATCATTTCTTATCATTTGGGTCCTGCAAATTCTGATGTCAGGGTTTGGACAAATTCCATTGATGGTTCAGTCTCCTCCAAACAAATGTATCATAAGGTTCGTACTTCTTATCTACAGGTGAAATGGGGTGATTGGATTTGGGCACATTTCATTCCACCCCGTCGGTCTATAACGACTTGGAGGGCCATCCACGGTAAGCTCCCAGCCATGGATAGACTTCGTCTTATTGGTTTTGTGGGTCCATCCTTTTGTGTTTTTTGCAGAGCTGCAGATGAATGCATGGATCACCTCTTGGTTTCTTGCCCCTTTATTCAGACTATATGGGCCCGCCTTTTTGGCACTTTCCAGGTCCCCTATCGGGATTTTGCGAGTATAAACGAGCTCCTTTTTTGTTCGATAGATGAGTTTTAGTCCCCAGATCCTTTCCCTTTGGCGACTTACTATTATTACTGTTATTTGGGTGCTCTGGCACACCAGGAACAAGTGGATTTTTGATGATGTTGATTTCTCCCGCCGTTCGATCTTGACTACTATTTGGGGTCTTGTTGGGGAGGCCAATTCACTTCCTCTAGGCAATATGTTTAATTCTCAGATAGATTTGCAAATTTTGCACTCTTTTAGAATCCGTGGTTGTCCTCGAAAGTCCCCGCAGATTATAGAGGTTCATTGGCAACCTCCCCTACCAGGTTGGACGAAATGCAACACAGATGGTAGTTCAAAAGGAGCTCCAGGTAATTCTACGGCAGCCGGCAGTTTTCGGAATTGCAGGGGCTTTGTTCAAGGATGCTTTATCTCTCAGCTAGGTTGCTTGTATGCCTTTGAAGCAGAATTGATTGCAGCTATGACTGGTATCGAAATTGCTCATGCTAAAGGCTGGAGGATGCTTTGGTTGGAAACGGATTCAACCTACGTGGCAGAACTTCTCCAATTCAGAGCGAGAACTGTCCCTTGGAGATATCGGAATCGCTGGTTGTTGGTTCTTTCTCTCTTGAGGACATGGATTTTCGGGTCTCGCATATTTTTCGTGAGGGGAATGCTGTTGCAGATGCTCTATCTAATCAAAATATCGACGGGTTCTGGTCCTCATCACCGGATTGCATTCGTTCTCATATTTGTAGAGATATGTCTTGTCGGCCTTTTTACAGGTTTACGCAACATTAACGCTTGGGCACTCTTTTTCCCTGCCATAGGTTTTTTCCCACTGGGTTTTTCTATGGTAGGGTTTTAACGAGGCCTGCGGTTGCAACCGTGGGCATTTCTCGCCAACGGGTTATTGTGAAGTTTTGTTTACTTTGCTTTCACTTTGGTTTCTTTCTTGACTGCCCGCATGTGGGATCAGCTTGAGAGTCTACCTGACTTTTTTCGTTGTTCTTCTTTTCTTTTATTTTTTTTAATACAAGCTCGATTCATTCAAAAATACATGGAAACCAATAGATTGTGCTCCATTCAGCTGTCATGAAAATTTTAAACCGGCATTAGAAGATTTACTAGTTTACACTATGCATGAGATAAAGCTATTCGTTTAAGTTTTATCCAGACGTGCTTCGATTTTCAGCTATCATCGAATTTCTACAGATCTATTGAATAACTCATTACTCCAAAAAACAATCTAATGGCAGGCTGGAGCCTTTGAACTCCCAGTATACAAATTAAAACTCCAAGTTCTGTATTTAAAAAACCCATCCATAAACTTAGCAATCTCATTACAGAGCATGATCAGTTTCTCAAACAAACTAAGTCCAGCAAAATAGAACGAGAATAGCTTGCAATTGTCATTATCTATATTAAAAAGCCCCAAAAGTTGAAGAAAACACCAATTTAACTCTAAATTACAAAAATTCAATAACAATGATTCCAGAATTAGGACGTGCAGTGATATCAAACAAAAAAAAAATTCTCAAAAGCAAAATCAAAGCGAAAAGTTAAAAGCAAAATCAAAGCGAAAAATTCTCCGAATACCTCGATCGACTAGAAGCTTTCTGGAATCACCATCGAATAATACAACATCGAGAGCAGAATGATCAATCTTCAAAGTACTGGAGGATGGAGGTGATGCTGGCTGAGATGGTGGCGGAGGAGAGAAGTAGCGATCGAGTTGTTGGTGTTCGCCAGATACGTTTCGTGCGTGTGTTTGTGCGTGTTCTCAGGAAAAGAAATAAAACGACAGGGATAAACATCAAGCGGTTTAATTAAACAACTGAACCGACACTGGTCTGCCCGCTGACCACAATTTCCGGACAGAACTCACTCAAAGAGGATTTTTCTTTAAAATTGAAAAATCAGACATTTTTCTAGAATTGTGATAACAGTGAGTCATTTTATGCTTTATCACGCCTAAATTTTTCTAACATTTTATATTACTTACTATTTTTTATTCTAATTTCGATATTTGAAAAGTTATATCGTTGATTTATTATAAAGTATCTCGACTTTATTTTTATTTAATAAGCAGTCTGGTGGCTCACCTACTGAGATTTGGAGCATTACGAAGTTTGCTGAGTGGTTGTTGAAAGATGGAGATGGTGAAGTTGGTGGTAATAATGATGGTGTGGTAGAATTCAAATTGCCTGAAGATATTTTGTTTTTTGTTCTTTTGATAAACTAATTGATGCAACAGTTAAGAGTATATATCTAAGCACATTGGACATGCCGGTGATGGTCGATACTTCCAGGATTGGACTATTCTTGCTCCGACTAATGAGATAGTCCTGGAGGTTAGTGATTATATCATGTTACTTTTACCTGGAGATGACTCCAAGTTCATGAGTTTCGATAGCATATGTCCAGGCGAAGATGATAACGTCAATAGAGAATATGTGTATTATGTTGAATTCCTGAACACTATTAGGACTTTTGGAATACGAAATCACATCATTCGATTGAAGGTTAGTTGTTCTATTATGCTTCTTAGGAACATATTGATCAGTACGCGGAGCTTTGTAATGGAACTAGGTTGATTGCTACTACGATTGTCAAATATGTTATTGAGACGAAGACGATGCATGGAAAGAATGATGGACTGGAGGTTTACTCACACGTTCTGATCTTACCAAGTTTCCAATTAGATTTCAGAGAAGGCAATTTCCTATATCAATTTGCTATGCAATGACGATCAACAACAGTCAAGGACAATCATTATCTCAGTTGGACTCTACCTTCCAAAGCCTGTTTTCAGTCATGGCCAACCCTATATGGCATTTTCCAGAGTCACAAGCAATGAAGGGCTCAAGGTTTAGCATTGAATGAGGAAGAAAATATAACTGACACGACGACCAATGTCGTCTACGAGAACGTGTTTAAAATTATTTAAGGTATGTATTTTTATATTAATACACTTTATATTTAAATTAACAATGTACAATTATTTGATTTCCAATATTAACTACTTCTATAAATGTTGTTTTGAAGTTGATAATTACTCATGTCCATAGAGATTGCATAACTTTGCATTCTGTTTCAAATTTCTCGATGTATTGAAACTTTTCATATTTTTTATACCATGACTTATCGTTTGAATGTTTTTTCAAACTTAATAAAAAGGAAAGCATATTGTGACAATGCCACAAGTTAATACTAGTATTGTTTAGAGACGAAAAGTTTGAAAGACTATTCAACCTCCCCTCTAGCCTTTAACCTTGTTATCTAACGGCCAACAATATGCAATGTTGCTCCTAACATACTTAAAACTATATAAAAACAAAAAAGTGTTGAATTTCATGAGAATCTTTAGGGGATAATGTTTTACAAATAGACCTTTTCGTTCCTCATTATCCCACTCCTTTAGCGTGTTGTTTATCTCTCAAGCTGAGTTGTTCGTTTGTTGTTTATCCCTCTCCTTTTGTCTGTTGTTTAACTCTTAATTAGAGTTCATCGTTTGTGATACTCTTACTCCTTTATGTGTAATTATTAAATCTCGAATAGACCTTTTCGTTCCTCATTATCCTTCTCCTTTAGTGGGTTGTTTATCTCTCAAGCTGAGTTGTTCGTTTGTTGTTTATCCCTCTCCTTTTGTCTGTTGTTTAACTCTTAATTAGAGTTCATCGTTTGTGATACTCTTACTCCTTTATGTGTAATTTTTAAATCTCGAATAGACCTTTTCGTTCCTCATTATCCCACTCCTTTAGTGTGTTGTTTATCTCTCAAGCTGAGTTGTTCGTTTGTTGTTTATCCCTCTCCTTTTGTCTGTTGTTTAACTCTTAATTAGAGTTCATCGTTTGTCATACTCTTACTCCTTTATGTGTAATTTTTAAATCTCGAATAGACCTTTTCGTTTCTCATTATCCCACTCCTTTAGTGTGTTGTTTATCTATCCAGATGAGTAGTTCGTTTGTTGATTATGCCACTCCTTTTGTTTGTTGTTAAACACTGAATTAGCGTTTATCGTTTGTGATACTCTTACTCCTTTATGTGTAATTTTTAAATCTCGAATAGTCCTTTTCGTTTCTCATTATCCCACTCCTTTAGTGTGTTGTTTATCTATCAAGCTGAGTTGTTCGTTTGTTGTTTATCCCTCTCCTTTTGTTTGTTGTTTAACTCTTAATTAGAGTTCTTTGTTTGTGATACTCTTACTCCTTTATGTGTAATTTTTAAATCTCGAATAGACCTTTTCGTTCCTCATTATCCCACTCCTTTAGTGTGTTGTTTATCTCTCAAGCTGAGTTGTTCGTTTGTTGTTTATCCCTCTCCTTTTGTTTGTTGTTTAACTCTTAATTAGAGTTCATCGTTTGTGATACTCTTACTCCTTTATGTGTAATTTTTAAATCTCGAATAGACCTTTTCGTTTCTCATTATCCCACTCCTTTAGTGTGTTGTTTATCTATCAAGCTGAGTAGTTCGTTTGTTGATTATCCCTCTCCTTTTGTTTGTTGTTAAACACTGAATTAGCGTTCATTGTTTGTGATACTCTTACTCCATTATGTGTAATTTTTAAATCTCGAATAGACCTTTTCGTTCCTCATTATCCCACTCCTTTTGTGGGTTGTTTATCTATCAAGCTGAGTTGTTCGTTTGTTGTTCATCCCTCTCCTTTCGTTTGTTGTTTAACCCTTAATTAGAGTTCTTTGTTTGTGATACTCTTACTCCTTTATGTGTAATTTTTAAATCTCGAATAGACCTTTTCGTTCCTCATTATCCCACTCCTTTAGTGTGTTGTTTATCTCTCAAGCTGAGTTGTTCGTTTGTTGTTTATCCCTCTCCTTTTGTCTGTTGTTTAACTCTTAATTAGAGTTCATCGTTTGTGATACTCTTACTCCTTTATGTGTAATTATTAAATCTCGAATAGACCTTTTCGTTTCTCATTATCCCTCTCCTTTAGTGGGTTGTTTATCTCTCACGCAGAGTTGTTCGTTTGTTGTTTATCCCTCTCCTTTTGTTTGTTGTTTAACTCTTAATTAGAGTTCATCGTTTGTGATACTCTTACTCCTTCATGTATAATTTTTAAATCTCGAATAAACCTTTTCGTTTCTCATTATCCCACTCCTTTAGTGTGTTGTTTATCTCTCAAGCAGAATTGTTCGTTTGTTGTTTATCCCTCTTCTTTTGTTTGTTGTTTAACTCTAAATTAGAGTTCTTTGTTTGTGATACTCTTACTCCTTTATGTGTAATTTTTAAATCTCGAATAGACCTTTTCGTTTCTCATTATCCCACTCCTTTAGTGTGTTGTTTATCTATCCAGATGAGTTGCTCGTTTGTTGATTATGCCACTCCTTTTGTTTGTTGTTAAACACTGAATTAGCGTTTATCGTTTGTGATACTCTTACTCCTTTATGTGTAATTATTAAATCTCGAATAGACCTTTTCGTTCCTCATTATCCCACTCCTTTAGTGGGTTGTTTATCTATCAAGCTGAGTTGTTCGTTTGTTGTTCATCCCTCTCCTTTTGTTTGTTGTTTAACTCTTAATTAGAGTTCTTTGTTTGTGATACTCTTACTCCTTTATGTGTAATTTTTAAATCTCGAATAGACCTTTTCGTTTCTCATTATCCCACTCCTTTAGTGTGTTGTTTATCTATCAAGCTGAGTAGTTCGTTTGTTGATTATCCCTCTCCTTTTGTTTGTTGTTAAACACTGAATTAGCGTTCATTGTTTGTGATACTCTTACTCCTTTATGTGTAATTTTTAAATCTCGAATAGACCTTTTCGTTCCTCATTATCCCACTCCTTTAGTGTGTTGTTTATCTCTCAAGCTGAGTTGTTCGTTTGTTGTTTATCCCTCTCCTTTTGTCTGTTGTTTAACTCTTAATTAGAGTTCATCGTTTGTGATACTCTTACTCCTTTATGTGTAATTTTTAAATCTCGAATAGACCTTTTCGTTCCTCATTATCCCACTCCTTTAGTGTGTTGTTTATCTCTCAAGCTGAGTTGTTCGTTTGTTGTTTATCCCTCTCCTTTTGTTTGTTGTTTAACTCTTAATTAGAGTTCTTTGTTTGTGATACTCTTACTCCTTTATGTGTAATTTTTAAATCTCGAATAGACCTTTTCGTTTCTCATTATCCCACTCCTTTAGTGTGTTGTTTATCTATCAAGCTGAGTTGTTCGTTTGTTGATTATCCCTCTCCTTTTGTTTGTTGTTAAACACTGAATTAGCGTTCATTGTTTGTGATACTCTTACTCCATTATGTGTAATTTTTAAATCTCGAATAGACCTTTTCGTTCCTCATTATCCCACTCCTTTAGTGTGTTGTTTATCTCTCAAGCTGAGTTGTTCGTTTGTTGTTTATCCCTCTCCTTTTGTCTGTTGTTTAACTCTTAATTAGAGTTCATCGTTTGTGATACTCTTACTCCTTTATGTGTAATTTTTAAATCTCGAATAGACCTTTTCGTTCCTCATTATCCCACTCCTTTAGTGGGTTGTTTATCTATCAAGCTGAGTTGTTCGTTTGTTGTTCATCCCTCTCCTTTTGTTTGTTGTTTAACTCTTAATTAGAGTTCTTTGTTTGTGATACTCTTACTCCTTTATGTGTAATTTTTAAATCTCGAATAGACCTTTTCGTTCCTCATTATCCCACTCCTTTAGTGTGTTGTTTATCTCTCAAGCTGAGTTGTTCGTTTGTTGTTTATCCCTCTCCTTTTGTCTGTTGTTTAACTCTTAATTAGAGTTCATCGTTTGTGATACTCTTACTCCTTTATGTGTAATTTTTAAATCTCGAATAGACCTTTTCGTTTCTCATTATCCCTCTCCTTTAGTGGGTTGTTTATCTCTCAAGCAGAGTTGTTCGTTTGTTGTTTATCCCTCTCCTTTTGTTTGTTGTTTAACTCTTAATTAGAGTTCATCGTTTGTGATACTCTTACTCCTTTATGTGTAATTTTTAAATCTCGAATAGACCTTTTCGTTTCTCATTATCCCTCTCCTTTAGTGGGTTGTTTATCTCTCAAGCAGAGTTGTTCGTTTGTTGTTTATCCCTCTCCTTTTGTTTGTTGTTTAACTCTAAATTAGAGTTCTTTGTTTGTGATACTCTTACTCCTTTATGTGTAATTATTAAATCTCGAATAGACCTTTTCGTTCCTCATTATCCCACTCCTTTAGTGGGTTGTTTATCTATCAAGCTGAGTTGTTCGTTTGTTGTTCATCCCTCTCCTTTTGTTTGTTGTTTAACTCTTAATTAGAGTTCTTTGTTTGTGATACTCTTACTCCTTTATGTGTAATTTTTAAATCTCGAATAGACCTTTTCGTTTCTCATTATCCCACTCCTTTAGTGTGTTGTTTATCTATCCAGATGAGTTGCTCGTTTGTTGTTTATCCCTCTCCTTTTGTTTGTTGTTTAACTCTTAATTAGAGTTCATTGTTTGTGATACTCTTACTCCTTTATGTGTAATTTTTAAATCTCGAATAGACCTTTTCGTTTCTCATTATCCCACTCCTTTAGTGTGTTGTTTATCTATCAAGCTGAGTTGTTCGTTTGTTGTTTATCCCTCTCCTTTTGTTTGTTGTTTAACTCTTAATTAGAGTTCTTTGTTTGTGATACTCTTACTCCTTTATGTGTAATTTTAAATCTCGAATAGACCTTTTCGTTTCTCATTATCCCACTCCTTTAGTGTGTTGTTTATCTCTCAAGCAGAGTTGTTCATTTGTTGTTTATCCCTCTCCTTTTGTTTGTTGTTTAACTCTTAATTAGAGTTCATCGTTTGTGATACTCTTACTCCTTTATGTGTAATTTTTAAATCTCGAATAGACCTTTTCGTTTCTCATTATCCCACTCCTTTAGTGTGTTGTTTATCTATCAAGCTGAGTTGTTCGTTTGTTGTTTATCCCTCTCCTTTTGTTTGTTGTTTAACTCTTAATTAGAGTTCTTTGTTTGTGATACTCTTACTCCTTTATGTGTAATTTTTAAATCTCGAATAGACCTTTTCGTTCCTCATTATCCCACTCCTTTAGTGGGTTGTTTATCTCTCAAGTTGAGTTGTTCGTTTGTTGTTTATCCCTCTCCTTTTGTCTGTTGTTTAACTCTTAATTAGAGTTCATCGTTTGTGATAGTCTTACTCCTTTATGTGTAATATTTAAATCTCGAATAGACCTTTTCGTTTCTCATTATCCCTCTCCTTTAGTGGGTCGTTTATCTCTCAAGCTGAGTTGTTCGTTTGTTGTTTATCCCTCTCGTTTTGTTTGTTGTTTAACTCTTAATTAGAGTTCATCGTTTGTGATACTCTTACTCCTTTATGTGTAATTTTTAAATCTCGAATAGACCTTTTCGTTTCTCATTATCCCACTCCTTTAGTGTGTTGTTTATCTCTCAAGCTGAGTTGTTCGTTTGTTGTTCACCCCACTCCTTTTGTTTGTTGTTTAACTCTTAATTAGAGTTCTTTGTTTGTGATACTCTTACTCCTTTATGTGTAATTTTTAAATCTCGAATAGACCTTTTCGTTTCTCATTATCCTTCTCCTTTAGTGGGTTGTTTATCTCTCAAGCAGAGTTGTTCGTTTGTTGTTTATCCCTCTCCTCTTGTTTGTTGTTAACTCTTAGTTAGAGTTCTTTGATTGTGATACTCTTACTCCTTTATGTGTAATTTTAAATCTCGAATAGACCTTTTCGTTTCTCATTATCCCTCTCCTTTAGTGGGTTGTTTATCTCTCAAGCAGAGTTGTTCGTTTGTTGTTTATCCCTCTCCTTTTGTTTGTTGTTTAACTCTTAATTAGAGTTCTTTGTTTGTGATACTCTTACTCCTTTATGTGTAATTTTTAAATCTCGAATAGTCCTTTTCGTTTCTCATTATCCCACTCCTTTAGTGCGTTGTTTATCTCTCAAGTAGAGTTGTTCGTTTGTCGTCTATCCCTCTCCTTTTGTTTGTTGTTTAACTCTTAATTAGAGTTCATCGTTTGTGATACTCTTACTCCTTTATGTGTAATTTTTAAATCTCGAATAGACCTTTTCGTTTCTCATTATCCCACTCCTTTAGTGTGTTGTTTATCTCTCAAGCAGATTTGTTCGTTCGTTGTTTATCCCTCTCCTTTTGTTTGTTGTTTAACTCTTAATTAGAGTTCTTTGTTTGTGATACTCTTACTCCTTTATGTGTAATTTTTAAATCTCGAATAGACCTTTTCGTTCCTCATTATCCCACTCCTTTAGTGTGTTGTTTATCTATCAAGCTGAGTTGTTCGTTTGTTGTTTATCCCTCTCCTTTTGTTTGTTGTTTAACTCTTAATTAGAGTTCTTTGTTTGTGATACTCTTACTCCTTTATGTGTAATTTTTAAATCTCGAATAGACCTTTTCGTTTCTCATTATCCCACTCCTTTAGTGTGTTGTTTATCTATCAAGCTGAGTTGTTCGTTTGTTGTTTATCCCTCTCCTTTTGTTTGTTGTTAAACACTGAATTAGCGTTTATCGTTTGTGATACTCTTACTCCTTTATGTGTAATTTTTAAATCTCGAATAGACCTTTTCGTTCCTCATTATCCCACTCCTTTAGTGTGTTGTTTATCTCTCAAGCTGAGTTGTTCGTTTGTTGTTTATCCCTCTCCTTTTGTCTGTTGTTTAACTATTAATTAGAGTTCTTTGTTTGTGATACTCTTACTCCTTTATGTGTAATTTTAAAATCTCGAATAGACCTTTTCGTTTCTCATTATCCCACTCCTTTAGTGTGTTGTTTATCTCTCAAGCAGAGTTGTTCGTTTGTTGTTTATCCCTCTCCTTTTGTTTGTTGTTTAACTCTTAATTAGAGTTCATCGTTTGTGATACTCTTACTCCTTTATGTGTAATTTTTAAATCTCGAATAGACCTTTTCATTTCTCATTATCCTTCTCCTTTAGTGGGTTGTTTATCTCTCAAGCAGATTTGTTCGTTCGTTGTTTATCCCTCTCCTTTTGTTTGTTGTTGAACTCTTAATTAGAGTTCTTTGTTTGTGATACTCTTACTCCTTTATGTGTAATTTTTAAATCTCGAATAGACCTTTTCGTTTCTCATTATCCCACTCCTTTAGTGTGTTGTTTATCTCTCAAGCAGAGTTGTTCGTTTGTTTATCCCTCTCCTTTTGTTTGTTGTTGAACTCTTAATTAGAGTTCTTTATTTGTGATACTCTTACTCCTTTATGTGTAATTTTTAAATCTCGAATAGACCTTTTCGTTCCTAATTATCCCACTCCTTTAGTGGGTTGTTTATCTATCAAGCTGAGTTGTTCGTTTGTTGTTTATCGCTCTCCTTTTGTTTGTTGTTTAACACTTAATTAGAGTTCATTGTTTGTGATACTCTTACTCCTTTATGTGTAATTTTTAAATCTCGAACAGACCTTTTCGTTTCTCATTATCCCACTCCTCTAGTGTGTTGTTTATCTATCAAGCTGAGTTGTTCGTTTGTTGTTTATCCCTCTCCTTTTGTTTGTTGTTTAACTCTTAATTAGAGTTCATCGTTTGTGATACTCTTACTCCTTTATGTGTAATTTTTAAATCTCGAATAGACCTTTTCGTTTCTCATTATCCCACTCCTTTAGTGTGGTGTTTATCTCTCAAGCTGAGTTGTTCGTTTGTTGTTTATCCCTCTCCTTTTGTCTGTTGTTTAACTCTTAATTAGAGTTCATCGTTTGTGATACTCTTACTCCTTTATGTGTAATTTTTAAATCTCGAATAGACCTTTTCATTTCTCATTATCCTTCTCCTTTAGTGGGTTGTTTATCTCTCAAGCAAATTTGTTCGTTCGTTGTTTATCCCTCTCCTTTTGTTTGTTGTTGAACTCTTAATTAGAGTTCTTTGTTTGTGATACTCTTACTCCTTTATGTGTAATTTTTAAATCTCGAACAGACCTTTTCGTTTCTCATTATCCCACTCCTCTAGTGTGTTGTTTATCTATCAAGCTGAGTTGTTCGTTTGTTGTTTATCCCTCTCCTTTTGTTTGTTGTTTAACTCTTAATTAGAGTTCTTTGTTTGTGATAGTCTTACTCCTTTAGGTGTAATTTTTAAATCTCGAATAGTCCTTTTCGTTTCTCATTATCCCACTCCTTTAGTGTGTTGTTTATCTCTCAAGCTGAGTTGTTCGTTTGTTGTTTATCCCTCTCCTTTTGTTTGTTGTTTAACTCTTAATTAGAGTTCTTTGTTTGTGATACTCTTACTCCTTTATGTGTAATTTTTAAATCTCGAATAGACCTTTTCGTTTCTCATTATCCCACTCCTTTAGTGCGTTGTTTATCTCTCAAGTAGAGTTGTTCGTTTGTTGTTTATCCCTCTCCTTTTGTTTGTTGTTTAACTCTTAATTAGAGTTCATTGTTTGTGATACTCTTACTCCTTTATGTGTAATTTTTAAATCTCGAATAGACCTTTTTGTTTCTCATTATCCCACTCCTTTAGTGTTGTTTATCTCTCAAGCTGAGTTGTTCGTTTGTTGTTCATCCCTCTCCTTTTGTTTGTTGTTTAACTCTTAATTAGAGTTCTTTGTTTGTGATACTCTTACTCCTTTATGTGTAATTTTTAAATCTCGAATAGTCCTTTTCGTTCCTCATTATCCCACTCCTTTAGTGTGTTCTTTATCTCTCAAGCTGAGTTGTTCGTTTGTTGTTTATCCCTCTCCTTTTGTTTGTTGTTTAACTCTTAATTAGAGTTCATCGTTTGTGATACTCTTACTCCTTTATGTGTAATTTTTAAATCTGGAATAGACCTTTTCGTTTCTCATTATCCCACTCCTTTAGTGTGTTGTTTATCTATCAAGCTGAGTTGTTCGTTTGTTGTTTATCCCTCTCCTTTTGTTTGTTGTTTAACTCTTAATTAGAGTTCATCGTTTGTGATACTCTTACTCCTTTATGTGTAATTTTTAAATCTCGAATAGACCTTTTCGTTTCTCATTATCCCTCTCCTTTAGTGGGTTGTTTATCTCTCAAGCAGAGTTGTTCGTTTGTTGTTTATCCCTCTCCTTTTGTTTGTTGTTTAACTCTTAATTAGAGTTCTTTGTTTGTGATACTCTTACTCCTTTATGTGTAATTTTTAAATCTCGAATAGACCTTTTCGTTTCGCATTATCCACTCCTTTAGTGTGTTGTTTATCTATCAGCGAGTTGTTCGTTTGTTGTTTATCCCTCTCCTTTTGTTTGTTGTTTAACTCTTAATTAGAGTTCATCGTTTGTGATACTCTTACTCCTTTATGTGTAATTTTTAAATCTCGAATAGACCTTTTCGTTTCTCATTATCCCACTCCTTTAGTGTGTTGTTTATCTCTCAAGTTGAGTTGTTCGTTTGTTCGTCCCTCTCCTTTTGTTTGTTGTTTAACTCTTAATTAGAGTTCTTTGTTTGTGATACTCTTACTCCTTTATGTGTAATTTTTAAATCTGGAATAGACCTTTTCGTTTCTCATTATCCCACTCCTTTAGTGTGTTATTTATCTATCAAGCTGAGTTGTTCGTTTGTTGTTTATCCCTCTCCTTTTGTTTGTTGTTTAACTCTTTATTAGAGTTCTTTGTTTGTGACACTCTTACTCCTTTATGTGTAATTTTTAAATCTCGAATAGACCTTTTCGTTTCTCATTATCCCACTCCTTTAGTGTGTTGTTTATCTATCAAGCAGAGTTGTTCGTTTGTTGTTTATCCCTCTCCTTTTGTTTGTTGTTTAACTCTTAATTAGAGTTCTTTGTTTGTGATACTCTTACTCCTTTATGTGTAATTTTTAAATCTCGAATAGACCATTTCATTTCTCATTATCCTTCTCCTTTAGTGGGTTGTTTATCTCTCAAGCAGATTTGTTTGTTTGTTGTTTATCCCTCTCCTTTTTGTTTGTTGTTTAACTCTTAATTAGAGTTCTTTGTTTGTGATACTCTTACTCCTTTATGTGTAATTTTTAAATCTCGAATAGACCTTTTCGTTTCTCATTATCCCACTCCTTTAGTGTGTTGTTTATCTATCAAGCTGAGTTGTTCGTTTGTTGTTTATCCCTCTCCTTTTGTTTGTTGTTAAACACTGAATTAGAGTTCTTTGTTTGTGATACTCTTACTCCATTCTGTGTAATTTTAAAATCTCGAATAGCCCTTTTCGTTTCTCATTATCCCACTCCTTTAGTGCGTTGTTTATCTCTCAAGTAGAGTTGTTCGTTTGTCGTCTATCCCTCTCCTTTTGTTTGTTGTTTAACTCTTAATTAGAGTTCATCGTTTGTGATACTCTTACTCCTTTATGTGTAATTTTTAAATCTCGAATAGACCTTTTCGTTTCTCATTATCCCACTCCTTTAGTGTGTTGTTTATCTCTCAAGCAGAGTTGTTCGTTTGTTGTTTATCCCTCTCCTTTTGTTTGTTGTTTAACTCTTAATTAGAGTTCTTTGTTTGTGATACTCTTACTCCTTTATGTGTAATTTTTAAATCTCGAATAGACCTTTTCGTTTCTCATTATCCCACTCCTTTAGTGTGTTGTTTATCTATCAAGCTGAGTTGTTCGTTTGTTGTTTATCCCTCTCCTTTTTTTTGTTGTTTAACTCTTAATTAGAGTTCATCGTTTGTGATACTCTTACTCCTTTATGTGTAATTTTTAAATCTGGAATAGACCTTTTCGTTTCTCATTATCCCACTCCTTTAGTGGGTTGTTTATCTATCAAGCTGAGTTGTTCGTTTGTTGTTTATCCCTCTCCTTTTGTTTGTTGTTTAACTCTTTATTAGAGTTCTTTGTTTGTGACACTCTTACTCCTTTATGTGTAATTTTTAAATCTCGAATAGTCCTTTTCGTTTCACATTATCCCACTCCTTTAGTGTGTTGTTTATCTCTCAACCAGAGTTGTTCGTTTGTTGTTTATCCCTCTCCTTTTGTTTGTTGTTTAACTCTTAATTAGAGTTCATCGTTTGTGATACTCTTACTCCTTTATGTGTAATTTTTAAATCTCGAATAGACCTTTTAGTTTCTCATTATCCCACTCCTTTAGTGTGTTGTTTATCTCTCAAGCAGAGTTGTTCGTTTGTTTATCCCTCTCCTTTTGTTTGTTGTTTAACTCTTAATTAGAGTTCTTTGTTTGTGATACTCTTACTCCTTTATGTGTAATTTTTAAATCTCGAATAGACCTTTTCGTTTCTCATTATCCCACTCCTTTAGTGTGTTGTTTATCTCTCAAGTTGAGTTGTTCGTTTGTTGTTTATCCCTCTCCTTTTGTTTGTTGTTTAACTCTTAATTAGAGTTCATCGTTTGTGATACTCTTACTCCTTTATGTGTAATTTTTAAATCTGGAATAGACCTTTTCGTTTCTCATTATCCCACTCCTTTAGTGCGTTGTTTATCTCTCAAGTAGAGTTGTTCGTTTGTCGTCTATCCCTCTCCTTTTGTTTGTTGTTTAACTCTTAATTAGAGTTCATCGTTTGTGATACTCTTACTCCTTTATGTGTAATTTTTAAATCTCGAATAGACCTTTTCGTTTCTCATTATCCCACTCCTTTAGTGTGTTGTTTATCTCTCAAGCTGAGTTGTTCGTTTGTTGTTTATCCCTCTCCTTTTGTCTGTTGTTTAACTCTTAATTAGAGTTCATCGTTTGTGATACTCTTACTCCTTTATGTGTAATTATTAAATCTCGAATAGACCTTTTCGTTCCTCATTATCCCACTCCTTTAGTGTGTTGTTTATCTCTCAAGCTGAGTTGTTCGTTTGTTGTTTATCCCTCTCCTTTTGTTTGTTGTTTAACTCTTAATTAGAGTTCTTTGTTTGTGATACTCTTACTCCTTTATGTGTAATTTTAAATCTCGAATAGACCTTTTCGTTTCTCATTATCCCACTCCTTTAGTGGGTTGTTTATCTATCAAGCTGAGTTGTTCGTTTGTTGTTTATCGCTCTCCTTTTGTTTGTTGTTTAACACTTAATTAGAGTTCATTGTTTGTGATACTCTTACTCCTTTATGTGTAATTTTTAAATCTCGAATAGACCTTTTTCGTTCCTCATTATCCCACTCCTTTAGTGTGTTGTTTATCTATCAAGCTGAGTTGTTCGTTTGTTGTTTATCCCTCTCCTTTTGTTTGTTGTTTAACTCTTAATTAGAGTTCTTTGTTTGTGATACTCTTACTCCTTTATGTGTAATTTTTAAATCTCGAATAGACCTTTTCGTTTCTCATTATCCTTCTCCTTTAGTGGGTTGTTTATCTCTCAAGTAGAGTTGTTCGTTTGTTGTCTATCCCTCTCCTTTTGTTTGTTGTTTAACTCTTAATTAGAGTTCATCGTTTGTGATACTCTTACTCCTTTATGTGTAATTTTTAAATCTCGAATAGACCTTTTCGTTTCTCATTATCCCACTCCTTTAGTGCGTTGTTTATCTCTCAAGTAGAGTTGTTCGTTTGTTGTCTATCCCTCTCCTTTTGTTTGTTGTTTAACTCTTAATTAGAGTTCATCGTTTGTGATACTCTTACTCCTTTATGTGTAATTTTTAAATCTCGAATAGACCTTTTTGTTTCTCATTATCCCACTCCTTTAGTGTGTTGTTTATCTATCAAGCTGAGTTGTTCGTTTGTTGTTTATCCCTCTCCTTTTGTTTGTTGTTTAACTCTTAATTAGAGTTCTTTGTTTGTGATACTCTTACTCCTTTATGTGTAATTTTTAAATCTCGAATAGACCTTTTCGTTTCTCATTATCCCACTCCTTTAGTGTGTTGTTTATCTCTCAAGCAGATTTGTTCGTTCGTTGTTTATCCCTCTCCTTTTGTTTGTTGTTGAACTCTTAATTAGAGTTCTTTGTTTGTGATACTCTTACTCCTTTATGTGTAATTTTTAAATCTCGAATAGACCTTTTCGTTTCTCATTATCCCTCTCCTTTAGTGGGTTGTTTATCTCTCAAGCAGAGTTGTTCGTTTGTTGTTTATCCCTCTCCTTTTGTTTGTTGTTTAACTCTTAATTAGAGTTCATCGTTTGTGATACTCTTACTCCTTTATGTGTAATTTTTAAATCTCGAATAGACCTTTTCGTTTCTCATTATCCCACTCCTTTAGTGTGTTGTTTATCTCTCAAGCTGAGTTGTTCGTTTGTTGTTTATCCCTCTCCTTTTGTCTGTTGTTTAACTCTTAATTAGAGTTCATCGTTTGTGATACTCTTACTCCTTTATGTGTAATTTTTAAATCTCGAATAGACCTTTTCGTTTCTCATTATCCCACTCCTTTAGTGTGTTGTTTATCTCTCAATTTGTTGTTCGTTTGTTGTTTATCCCTCTCCTTTTGTTTGTTGTTTAACTCTTAATTAGAGTTCTTTGTTTGTGATACTCTTACTCCTTTATGTGTAATTATTAAATCTCGAATAGACCTTTTCGTTTCTCATTATCCCTCTCCTTTAGTGGGTTGTTTATCTCTCACGCAGAGTTGTTCGTTTGTTGTTCATCCCTCTCCTTTTGTTTTGTTGTTTAACGCTTAATTAGAGTTCTTTGTTTGTGATATTCTTACTCCTTTATGTGTAATTTTTAAATCTCGAATAGACCTTTTCGTTCCTCATTATCCCATTCCTTTAGTGGGTTGTTTATCTATCAATTTGAGTTGTTCGTTTGTCGTTTATCCCTCTCCTTTTGTTTGTTGTTTAACTCTTAATTAGAGTTCATCGTTTGTGATACTCTTACTCCTTTATGTGTAATTTTTAAATCTCGAATAGACCTTTTCGTTTCTCATTATCCCACTCCTTTAGTGTGTTGTTTATCTCTCAAGCTGAGTTGTTCGTTTGTTGTTTATCCCTCTCCTTTTGTTTGTTGTTTAACTCTTAATTAGAGTTCTTTGTTTGTGATACTCTTACTCCTTTATGTGTAATTTTTAAATCTCGAATAGACCTTTTCGTTTCTCATTATCCTTCTCCTTTAGTGGGTTGTTTATCTCTCAAGCAGAGTTGTTCGTTTGTTGTTTATCCCTCTCCTTTTGTTTGTTGTTTAACTCTTAATTAGAGTTCTTTGTTTGTGATACTCATACTCCTTTATGTGTAATTTTCAAATCTCGAATAGACCTTTTCGTTTCTCATTATCCCACTCCTTTAGTGGGTTGTTTATCTCTCAAGCAGATTTGTTCGTTCGTTGTTTATCCCTCTCCTTTTGTTTGTTGTTTAACTCTTAATTAGAGTTCTTTGTTTGTGATACTCTTACTCCTTTATGTGTAATTTTAAAATCTCGAATAGACCTTTTCGTTTCTCATTATCCCACTCCTTTAGTGTGTTGTTTATCTATCAAGCTGAGTTGTTCGTTTGTTGTTTATCCCTCTCCTTTTGTTTGTTGTTTAACACTTAATTAGAGTTCATCGTTTGTGATACTCTTACTCCTTTATGTGTAATTTTTAAATCTCGAATAGACCTTTTCGTTTCTCATTATCCCACTCCTTTAGTGTGTTGTTTATCTCTCAAGCTGAGTTGTTTGTTTGTTGTTTATCCCTCTCCTTTTTGTTTGATGTTTAACTCTTAATTAGAGTTCTTTGTTTGTGATACTCTTACTCCTTTATGTGTAATTTTTAAATCTCGAACAGACCTTTTCGTTTCTCATTATCCCACTCCTCTAGTGTGTTGTTTATCTCTCAAGCAGAGTTGTTCGTTTGTTGTTTATCCCTCTCCTTTTGTTTGTTGTTTAACTCTTAATTAGAGTTCATCGTTTGTGATACTCTTACTCCTTTATGTGTAATTTTTAAATCTCGAATAGACCTTTTCGTTCCTCATTATCCCACTCCTTTAGTGTGTTGTTTATCTCTCAGCGAGTTGTTGGTTTGTTTTTTATCCCTCACCTTTTTTTTGTTGTTTAACTCTTAATTAGAGTTCTTTGTTTGTGATACTCTTACTCCTTTATGTGTAATTTTTAAATCTCGAATAGACCTTTTCGTTTCTCATTATCCCTCTCCTTTAGTGGGTTGTTTATCTCTCAAGCAGAGTTGTTCGTTTGTTGTTTATCCCTCTCCTTTTGTTTGTTGTTTAACTCTTAATTAGAGTTCATCGTTTGTGATACTCTTACTCCTTCATGTATAATTTTTAAATCTCGAATAGACCTTTTCGTTCCTCATTATCCCACTCCTTTAGTATGTTGTTTATCTCTCAAGCTGAGTTGTTCGTTTGTTGTTCATCCCTCTCCTTTTGTTTTGTTGTTTAACGCTTAATTAGAGTTCTTTGTTTGTGATATTCTTACTCCTTTATGTGTAATTTTTAAATCTCGAATAGACCTTTTCGTTTCTCATTATCCCACTCCTTTAGTGTGTTGTTTATCTCTCAAGCTGAGTTGTTCGTTTGTTGTTTATCCCTCTCCTTTTGTTTGTTGTTTAACTCTTAATTAGAGTTCTTTGTTTGTGATACTCTTACTCCTTTATGTGTAATTTTAAATATCGAATATACCTTTTAGTTTCTCATTATCCCTCTCCTTTAGTGGGTTGTTTATCTCTCAAGCAGAGTTGTTCGTTTGTTGTTTATCCCTCTCCTTTTGTTTGTTGTTTAACTCTTAATTAGAGTTCTTTGTTTGTGATACTCTTACTCCTTTATGTGTAATTTTTAAATCTCGAATAGACCTTTTCGTTTCTCATTATCCCACTCCTTTAGTGTGTTGTTTATCTCTCAAGCTGAGTTGTTCGTTTGTTGTTTATCCCTCTCCTTTTGTCTGTTGTTTAACTCTTAATTAGAGTTCATCGTTTGTGATACTCTTACTCCTTTATGTGTAATTTTTAAATCTCGAATAGACCTTTTCGTTTCTCATTATCCCACTCCTTTAGTGTGTTGTTTATCTCTCAAGTTGAGTTGTTCGTTTGTTGTTTATCCCTCTCCTTTTGTTTGTTGTTTAACTCTTAATTAGAGTTCTTTGTTTGTGATACTCTTACTCCTTTATGTGTAATTTTTAAATCTCGAATAGACCTTTTCGTTTCTCATTATCCTTCTCCTTTAGTGGGTTGTTTATCTCTCAAGCTGAGTTGATCGTTTGTTGTTTATCCCTCTCCTTTTGTCTGTTGTTTAACTCTTAATTAGAGTTCATCGTTTGTGATACTCTTACTCCTTTATGTGTGATTTTTAAATCTCGAATAGACCTTTTCGTTCCTCATTATCCCACTCCTTTAGTGTGTTGTATATCTATCAAGCTGAGTTGTTCGTTTGTTGTTTATCCCTCTCCTTTTGTTTGTTGTTTAACTCTTAATTAGAGTTCTTTGTTTGTGATACTCTTACTCCTTTATGTGTAATTTTTAAATCTCGAATAGACCTTTTCGTTTCTCATTATCCCACTCCTTTAGTGTGTTGTTTATCTCTCAAGCAGAGTTGTTCGTTTGTTGTTTATCCCTCTCCTTTTGTTTGTTGTTTAACTCTTAATTAGAGTTCTTTGTTTGTGATACTCTTACTCCTTTATGTGTAATTTTTAAATCTCGAATAGACCTTTTCGTTCCTCATTATCCCACTCCTTTATTGTGTTGTTTATCTCTCAAGCTGAGTTGTTCGTTTGTTGTTCATCCCTCTCCTTTTGTTTGTTGTATATAACGCTTAATTAGAGTTCTTTGTTTGTGATATTCTTACTCCTTTATGTGTAATTATTAAATCTCGAATAGACCTTTTCGTTCCTCATTATCCCACTCCTTTAGTGTGTTGTTTATCTCTCAAGCTGAGTTGTTCGTTTGTTGTTTATCCCTCTCCTTTTGTTTGTTGTTTAACTCTTAATTAGAGTTCTTTGTTTGTGATACTCTTACTCCTTTATGTGTAATTTTTAAATCTCGAATAGACCTTTTCGTTTCTCATTATCCCACTCCTTTAGTGTGTTGTTTATCTCTCAAGCTGAGTTGTTCGTTTGTTGTTCATCCCTCTCCTTTTGTTTGTTGTTTAACTCTTAATTAGAGTTCTTTGTTTGTGATACTCTTACTCCTTTATGTGTAATTTTTAAATCTCGAATAGACCTTTTCGTTTCTCATTATCCCACTCCTTTAGTGTGTTGTTTATCTCTCAAGCTGAGTTGTTCGTTTGTTGTTTATCCCTCTCCTTTTGTTTGTTGTTTAACTCTTAATTAGAGTTCTTTGTTTGTGATACTCTTACTCCTTTATGTGTAATTTTAAATCTCGAATAGACCTTTTCGTTTCTCATTATCCCACTCCTTTAGTGTGTTGTTTATCTCTCAAACAGAGTTGTTCGTTTGTTGTTCATCCCTCTCCTTTTGTTTGTTGTTTAACTCTTAATTAGAGTTCTTTGTTTGTGATACTCTTACTCCTTTATGTGTAATTTTTAAATCTCGAATAGACCTTTTTGTTTCTCATTATCCCACTCCTTTAGTGTGTTGTTTATCTCTCAAGCTGAGTTGTTCGTTTGTTGTTTATCCCTCTCCTTTTGTTTGTTGTTAAACACTGAATTAGAGTTCATCGTTTGTGATACTCTTACTCCTTTATGTGTAATTTTTAAATCTCGAATAGTCCTTTTCGTTTCTCATTATCCTTCTCCTTTAGTGGGTTGTTTATCTCTCAAGCAGAGTTGTTCGTTTGTTGTTTATCCCTCTCCTTTTGTTTGTTGTTTAACTCTTAATTAGAGTTCATCGTTTGTGATACTCTTACTCCTTTATGTGTAATTTTTAAATCTCGAATAGACCTTTTCGTTTCTCATTATCCCACTCCTTTAGTGTGTTGTTTATCTCTCAAGCTGAGTTGTTCGTTTGTTGTTTATCCCTCTCCTTTTGTTTGTTGTTTAACTCTTAATTAGAGTTCTTTGTTTGTGATACTCTTACTCCTTTATGTGTAATTTTTAAATCTCGAATAGACCTTTTCGTTTCTCATTATCCCACTCCTTTAGTGTGTTGTTTATCTCTCAAGCTGAGTTGTTCGTTTGTTGTTTATCCCTCTCCTTTTGTCTGTTGTTTAACTCTTAATTAGAGTTCATCGTTTGTGATACTCTTACTCCTTTATGTGTAATTTTTAAATCTCGAATAGACCTTTTCGTTCCTCATTATCCCACTCCTTTAGTGTGTTGTTTATCTCTCAAGCTGAGTTGTTCGTTTGTTGTTCATCCCTCTCCTTTTGTTTGTTGTTTAACGCTTAATTAGAGTTCTTTGTTTGTGATATTCTTACTCCTTTATGTGTAATTATTAAATCTCGAATAGACCTTTTCGTTCCTCATTATCCCACTCCTTTAGTGGGTTGTTTATCTATCAAGCTGAGTTGTTCGTTTGTTGTCTATCCCTCTCCTTTTGTTTGTTGTTTAACTCTTAATTAGAGTTCTTTGTTTGTGATACTCTTACTCCTTTATGTGTAATTTTTAAATCTCGAATAGACCTTTTCGTTTCTCATTATCCCACTCCTTTAGTGTGTTGTTTATCTATCAAGCTGAGTAGTTCGTTTGTTGATTATCCCTCTCCTTTTGTTTGATGTTTAACTCTTAATTAGAGTTCTTTGTTTGTGATACTCTTACTCCTTTATGTGTAATTTTTAAATCTCGAATAGTCCTTTTCGTTCCTCATTATCCCACTCCTTTAGTGTGTTATTTATCTCTCAAGCTGAGTTATTCGTTTGTTGTTTATCCCTCTCCTTTTGTCTGTTGTTTAACTCTTAATTAGAGTTCATTGTTTGTGATACTCATACTCCTTTATGTGTAATTTTTAAATCTGGAATAGACCTTTTCGTTTCTAATTATCCCACTCCTTTAGTGTGTTGTTTATCTCTCAAGCTGAGTTGTTCGTTTGTCGTTTATCCCTCTCCTTTTGTCTGTTGTTTAACTCTTAATTAAAGTTCATCGTTTGTGATACTCTTACTCCTTTATGTGTAATTATTAAATCTCGAATAGACCTTTTCGTTCCGCATTATCCCACTCCTTTAGTGGGTTGTTTATCTATCAAGCTGAGTTGTTCGTTTGTTGTTCATCCCTCTCCTTTTGTTTGTTGTTTAACTCTTAATTAGAGTTCTTTGTTTGTGATACTCTTACTCCTTTATGTGTAATTTTTAAATCTCGAACAGACCTTTTCATTTCTCATTATCCCACTCCTCTAGTGTGTTGCTTATCAATCAAGTTGAGTTGTTCGTTTGTTGTTTATCCCTCTCCTTTTGTTTGTTTAACTCTTAATTAGAGTTCTTTGTTTGTGATACTCTTACTCCTTTATGTGTAATTTTTAAATCTCGAATAGACCTTTTAGTTTCTCATTATCCACTCCTTTAGTGTGTTGTTTATCTCTCAAGCAGAGTTGTTAGTTTGTTGTTTATCCCTCTCCTTTTGTTTGTTGTTTAACTCTTAATTAGAGTTCTTTGTTTGTGATACTCTTACTCCTTTATGTGTAATTTTTAAATCTCGAATAGACCTTTTCGTTTCTCATTATCCCACTCCTTTAGTGTGTTGTTTATCTCTCAAGCTGAGTTGTTCGTTTGTTGTTTATCCCTCTCCTTTTGTTTGTTGTTTAACTCTTAATTAGAGTTCTTTGTTTGTGATACTCTTACTCCTTTATGTGTAATTTTTAAATCTCGAATAGACCTTTTCGTTTCTCATTATCCTTCTCCTTTAGTGGGTTGTTTATCTCTCAAGCCGATTTGTTCGTTTATTGTTTATTCCGCTCCTTTTGTTTGTTGTTTAACTCTTAATTAGAGTTCTTTGTTTGTGATACTCATACTCCTTTATGTGTAATTTTTCAAATCTCGAATAGGCCTTTGCGTTTCTCATTATCCCACTCCTTTAGTGGGTTGTTTATCTCTCAAGCAGAGTTGTTCGTTTGTTGTTTATCCCTCTCCTTTTGTTTGTTGTTTAACTCTTAATTAGAGTTCATCGTTTGTGATACTCTTACTCCTTTATGTGTAATTTTTAAATCTCGAATAGACCTTTTCGTTTCTCATTATCCCACTCCTTTAGTGTGTTGTTTATCTCTCAAGCAGAGTTGTTCGTTTGTTGTTTATCCCTCTCCTTTTGTTTGTTGTTTAACTCTTAATTAGAGTTCTTTGTTTGTGATACTCTTACTCCTTTATGTGTAATTTTTAAATCTCGAATAGACCTTTTCGTTTCTCATTATCCTTCTCCTTTAGTGGGTTGTTTATCTCTCAAGTAGAGTTGTTCGTTTGTTGTCTATCCCTCTCCTTTTGTTTGTTGTTTAACTCTTAATTAGAGTTCTTTGTTTGTGATACTCTTACTCCTTTATGTGTAATTTTTAAATCTCGAATAGACCTTTTCGTTTCTCATTATCCCACTCCTTTAGTGTGTTGTTTATCTCTCTCAAGTAGAGTTGTTAGTTTGTTGTTTATCCCTCTCCTTTTTGTTGTTTAACTCTTAATTAGAGTTCTTTGTTTGTGATACTCTTACTCCTTTATGTGTAATTTTAAATCTCGAATAGACCATTTCGTTTCTCATTATCCCACTCCTTTAGTGTGTTGTTTATCTCTCAAGCTGAGTTGTTCGTTTGTTGTTTATCCCTCTCCTTTTGTTTGTTGTTTAACTCTTAATTAGAGTTCTTTGTTTGTGATACTCTTACTCCTTTTTGTGTAATTTTAAATCTCGAATAGTCCTTTTCGTTTCTCATTATCCCACTCCTTTAGTGGGTTGTTTATCTCTCAAGTAGAGTTGTTCGTTTGTTGTTTATCCCTCTCCTTTTGTTTGTTGTTTAACTCTTAATTAGAGTTCTTTGTTTGTGATACTCTTACTCCTTTATGTGTAATTTTTAAATCTCGAATAGACCTTTTAGTTTCTCATTATCCCACTCCTTTAGTGTGTTGTTTATCTATCAAGCTGAGTTGTTCGTTTGTTGTTTATCCCTCTCCTTTTGTTTGTTGTTTAACTCTTAATTAGAGTTCTTTGTTTGTGATACTCTTACTCCTTTATGTGTAATTTTTAAATCTCGAATAGACCTTTTCGTTTCTCATTATCCCACTCCTTTAGTGTGTTGTTTATCTCTCAAGTAGAGTTGTTCGTTTGTTGTTTATCCCTCTCCTTTTGTTTGTTGTTTAACTCTTAATTAGAGTTCTTTGTTTGTGATACTCTTACTCCTTTATGTGTAATTTTTAAATCTCGAATAGACCTTTTCGTTTCTCATCATCCCACTCCTTTAGTGTGTTGTTTATCTCTCAAGCCGAGTTGTTCGTTTGTTGTCTATCCCTCTCCTTTGGTTTGTTATTTAACTATTAATTAGAGTTCTTTGTTTGTGATACTCTTACTCCTTTATGTGTAATTTTTAAATCTCGAATAGACTTTTCGTTTCTCATTATCCCACTCCTTCAATGTGTTGTTTATCTCTCAAGCGGATTTGTTCGTTCGTTTGTTGTTTATCCCTCTCCTTTTGTTTGTTGTTGAACTCTTAATTAGAGTTCTTTATTTGTGATACTCTTACTCCTTTATGTGTAATTTTTAAATCTCGAATAGACCTTTTCGTTTCTCATTATCCCACTCCTTTAGTGTGTTGTTTATCTCTCAAGCAGAGTTGTTCGTTTGTTGTTTATCCCTCTCCTTTTGTTTGTTGTTTAACTCTTAATTAGAGTTCTTTGTTTGTGATACTCTTACTCCTTTATGTGTAATTTTAAATCTCGAATAGACCTTTTCGTTTCTCATTATCCCACTCCTTTAGTGTGTTGTTTATCTCTCAAGCTGAGTTGTTCGTTTGTTGTTTATCCCTCTCCTTTTGTTTGTTGTTTAACTCTTAATTAGAGTTCTTTGTTTGTGATACTCTTACTCCTTTATGTGTAATTTTTAAATCTCGAATAGACCTTTTAGTTTCTCATTATCCCACTCCTTTAGTGTGTTGTTTATCTCTCAAGCTGAGTTGTTCGTTTGTTGTTTATCCCTCTCCTTTTGTTTGTTGTTTAACTCTTAATTAGAGTTCTTTGTTTGTGATACTCTTACTCCTTTATGTGTAATTTTTAAATCTCGAATAGACCTTTTCGTTTCTCATTATCCCACTCCTTTAGTGTGTTGTTTATCTCTCAAGCTGAGTTGTTCGTTTGTTGTTTATCCCTCTCCTTTTGTTTGTTGTTTAACTCTTAATTAGAGTTCATCGTTTGTGATACTCTTACTCCTTTCTGTGTAATTTTTAAATCTCGAATAGACCTTTTCGTTTCTCATTATCCCACTCCTCTAGTGTTTTTTTTATCTATCAAGCAGATTTGTTCGTTTGTTGTTTATCCCTCTCCTTTTGTTTGTTGTTGAACTCTTAATTAGAGTTCTTTGTTTGTGATACTCTTACTCCTTTATGTGTAATTTTTAAATCTCGAATAGACCTTTTCGTTTCTCATTATCCCACTCCTTTAGTGTGGTGTTTATCTCTCAAGCTGAGTTGTTCGTTTGTTGTTTATCCCTCTCCTTTTGTCTGTTGTTTAACTCTTAATTAGAGTTCATCGTTTGTGATACTCTTACTCCTTTATGTGTAATTTTTAAATCTCGAATAGACCTTTTCGTTTCTCATTATCCCACTCCTTTAGTGGGTTGTTTATCTCTCAAGCAGATTTGTTTGTTTGTTGTTTATCCCTCACCTTTTTGTTTGAAGTTTAACTCTTAATTAGAGTTCTTTGTTTGTGATACTCTTACTCCTTTATGTGTAATTTTTAAATCTCGAATAGACCTTTTCGTTTCTCATTATCCCACTCCTTTAGTGTGTTGTTTATCTCCAAATTAGAGTTGTTCGTTTGTTGTTTATCCCTCTCCTTTTGTTTGTTGTTTAACTCTTAATTAGAGTTCTTTGTTTGTGATACTCTTACTCCTTTATGTGTAATTTTTAAATCTCGAATAGACCTTTTTCGTTCCTCATTATCCCACTCCTTTAGTGTGTTGTTTATCTCTCCAGCTGAGTTGTTCGTTTGTTGTTTATCCCTCTCCTTTTGTCTGTTGTTTAACTCTTAATTAGAGTTCTTTGTTTGTGATACTCTTACTCCTTTATGTGTAATTTTTAAATCTCGAATAGACCTTTTCGTTTCTCATTATCCCACTCCTTTAGTGTGTTGTTTATCTCTCAATCATTTTTTGTTTGTTTGTTGTTTATCCCTCTCCTTTTTGTTTGATGTTTAACTCTTAATTAGAGTTCTTTGTTTGTGATACTCTTACTCCTTTATGTGTAATTTTTAAATCTCGAACAGACCTTTTCGTTTCTCATTATCCCACTCCTCTAGTGTGTTGTTTATCTCTCAAGCAGAGTTGTTCGTTTGTTGTTTATCCCTCTCCTTTTGTTTGTTGTTTAACTCTTAATTAGAGTTCTTTGTTTGTGATACTCTTACTCCTTTATGTGTAATTTTAAATCTATAATATACATTTAAGTTTATCATTATAAAACTCCTTTAGTGTTTTGTTTATCTCTCAGCTGAGTTGTTCGTTTGTTGTTTATCCCTCTCCTTTTGTTTGTTGTTTAACTCTTAATTAGAGTTCTTTGTTTGTGATACTCTTACTCCTTTATGTGTAATTTTTAAATCTCGAACAGACCTTTTCGTTTCTCATTATCCCACTCCTCTAGTGTGTTGTTTATCTATCAAGCTGAGTTGTTCGTTTGTTGTTTATCCCTCTCCTTTTGTTTGTTGTTTAACTCTTAATTAGAGTTCTTTGTTTGTGATACTCTTACTCCTTTATGTGTAATTTTTGAATCTCGAATAGACCTTTTCGTTTCTCATTATCCCTCTCCTTTAGTGGGTTGTTTATCTCTCAAACAAAGTTGTTCGTTTGTTGTTCATCCCTCTCCTTTTGTTTGTTGTTTAACTCTTAATTAGAGTTCTTTGTTTGTGATACTCTTACTCCTTTATGTGTAATTTTTAAATCTCGAATAGACCTTTTCGTTTCTCATTATCCCACTCCTTTAGTGTGTTGTTTATCTATCAAGCTGAGTTGTTCGTTTGTTGTTTATCCCTCTCCTTTTGTTTGTTGTTTAACTCTTAATTAGAGTTCTTTGTTTGTGATACTCTTACTCCTTTATGTGTAATTTTAAATATAGAAAATACCTTTTAGTATCTAATTAAAACACACCTTTATTGTGTTGTTTATCTCTCAGCTGAGTTCGTTTGTTGTTTATCCCTCTCCTTTTTGTTTGATGTTTAACTCTTAATTAGAGTTCTTTGTTTGTGATACTCTTACTCCTTTATGTGTAATTTTTAAATCTCGAACAGACCTTTTCGTTTCTCATTATCCAATACTTTAGTGTGTTATTTATCTATCATGCTGAGTTGTTCGTTTGTTGTTTATCCCTCTCCTTTTGTTTGTTGTTTAACTCTTAATTAGAGTTCTTTGTTTGTGATACTCTTACTCCTTTATGTGTAATTTTAAATCTCGAATAGACCTTTTTTCGTTCTCATTATCCCACTCCTTTAGTGTGTTGTTTATCTCTCAGCAAGTTGTTAGTTTCTTGTTTATCCCTCTCCTTTTGTTTGTTGTTTAACTCTTAATTAGAGTTCTTTGTTTGTGATACTCTTACTCCTTTATGTGTAATTATTAAATCTCGAATAGACCTTTTTCGTTCCTCATTATCCCACTCCTTTAGTGTGTTGTTTATCTCTCAAGCTGAGTTGTTCGTTTGTTGTTTATCCCTCTCCTTTTGTTTGTTGTTTAACTCTTAATTAGAGTTCTTTGTTTGTGATACTCTTACTCCTTTATGTGTAATTTTTAAATCTCGAATAGACCTTTTCGTTTCTCATTATCCCACTCCTTTAGTGTGTTGTTTATCTCTCAAGCTGAGTTGTTCGTTTGTTGTTTATCCCTCTCCTTTTGTTTGTTGTTTAACTCTTAATTAGAGTTCTTTGTTTGTGATACTCTTACTCCTTTATGTGTAATTTTTAAATCTCGAATAGACCTTTTCGTTTCTCATTATCCCACTCCTTTAGTGTTGTTTATCTCTCAAGCTGAGTTGTTCGTTTGTTGTTTATCCCTCTCCTTTTGTTTGTTGTTTAACTCTTAATTAGAGTTCTTTGTTTGTGATACTCTTACTCCTTTATGTGTAATTTTTAAATCTCGAATAGACCTTTTCGTTTCTCATTATCCCACTCCTTTAGTGTGTTGTTTATCTCTCAAGCAGATTTGTTTGTTTGTTGTTTATCCCTCTCCTTTTTGTTTGTTGTTTAACTCTTAATTAGAGTTCTTTGTTTGTGATACTCTTACTCCTTTATGTGTAATTTTTAAATCTCGAATAGACCTTTTCGTTTCTCATTATCCCACTCCTTTAGTGTGTTGTTTATCTATCAAGCTGAGTTGTTCGTTTGTTGTTTATCCCTCTCCTTTTGTTTGTTGTTTAACTCTTAATTAGAGTTCTTTGTTTGTGATACTCTTACTCCTTTATGTGTAATTTTAAATCTCGAATAGACCTTTTCGTTTCTCATTATCCCTCTCCTTTAGTGGGTTGTTTATCTCTCAGGCAGAGTTGTTCGTTTGTTGTTTATCCCTCTCCTTTTGTTTGTTGTTTAACTCTTAATTAGAGTTCTTTGTTTGTGATACTCTTACTCCTTTATGTGTAATTTTTAAATCTCGAATAGACCTTTTCGTTTCTCATTATCCCACTCCTTTAGTGTGTTGTTTATCTCTCAAGCTGAGTTGTTCGTTTGTTGTTTATCCCTCTCCTTTTGTTTGTTGTTTAACTCTTAATTAGAGTTCTTTGTTTGTGATACTCTTACTCCTTTATGTGTAATTTTTAAATCTCGAATAGACCTTTTCGTTTCTCATTATCCCACTCCTTTAGTGTGTTGTTTATCTATCAAGCTGAGTTGTTCGTTTGTTGTTTATCCCTCTCCTTTTGTTTGTTGTTTAACTCTTAATTAGAGTTCTTTGTTTGTGATACTCTTACTCCTTTATGTGTAATTTTTAAATCTCGAATAGACCTTTTCGTTCCTCATTATCCCACTCCTTTAGTGTGTTGTTTATCTCTCAAGCAGAGTTGTTCGTTTGTTGTTTATCCCTCTCCTTTTGTTTGTTGTTTAACTCTTAATTAGAGTTCTTTGTTTGTGATACTCTTACTCCTTTATGTGTAATTTTTAAATCTCGAATAGACCTTTTAGTTTCTCATTATACCACTCCTTTAGTGGGTTGTTTATCTCTCAGCTGGGTTGTTAGTTTGTTGTTTATCCCTCTCCTTTTGTTTGTTGTTTAACTCTTAATTAGAGATCTTTGTTTGTGATACTCTTACTCCTTTATGTGTAATTTTAAATCTCGAATAGACCTTTTAGTTCTCATTATCCCACTCCTTTAGTGTGTTGTTTATCTATCAATTTGTTGTTAGTTTGTTTATCCCTCTCCTTTTGTTTGTTGTTTAACTCTTAATTAGAGTTCTTTGTTTGTGATACTCTTACTCCTTTATTTGTAATTTTTAAATCTGGAATAGACCTTTTCGTTTCTCAATATCCCACTCCTTTAGTGTGTTATTTATCTATCAAGCTGAGTTGTTCGTTTGTTGTTTATCCCTCTCCTTTTGTTTGTTGTTTAACTCTTAATTAGAGTTCTTTGTTTGTGATACTCTTACTCCTTTATGTGTAATTTTTAAATCTCGAATAGACCTTTTCTTTTATCATTATCCCAATCCTTTAGTGTGTTGTTTATCTCTCAGCTGAGTTGTTCTTTTGTTGTTTATCCCTCTCCTTTTGTTTGTTGTTTAACTCTTAATTAGAGTTCTTTGTTTGTGATACTCTTACTCCTTTATGTGTAATTATTAAATCTCGAATAGACCTTTTTAGTTTCTCATTATCCCACTCCTTTAGTGTTGTTTATCTCTCAAGTGAGTTGTTCGTTTGTTGTTTATCCCTCTCCTTTTGTTCTTTGTTTAACTCTTCATTAGAGTTCTTTGTTTGTGATACTCTTACTCCTTTATGTGTAATTTTTAAATCTGGAATAGACCTTTTCGTTTCTCATTATCCCACTCCTTTAGTGTGTTATTTATCTATCAAGCTGAGTTGTTCTTTTGTTGTTTATCCCTCTCCTTTTGTTTGTTGTTTAACTCTAAACTAGAGTTCTTTGTTTGTGATACTCTTACTCCTTATGTATAATTTTTAAATCTCGAATAGACCTTTTCGTTTCTCATTATCCCACTCCTTTAGTGTGTTATTTATCTATCAAGCTGAGTTGTTCGTTTGTTGTTTATCCCTCTCCTTTTGTTTGTTGTTTAACTCTTAATTAGAGTTCTTTGTTTGTGATACTCTTACTCCTTTATGTGTAATTTTTAAATCTCGAATAGACCATTTCGTTTCTCATTATCCCAATCCTTTAGTGTGTTGTTTATCTCTCAGCTGAGTTGTTACGTTTGTTGTTTATCCCTCTCCTTTTGTTTGTTGTTTAACTCTTAATTAGAGTTCTTTGTTTGTGATACTCTTACTCCTTTATGTGTAATTTTTAAATCTCGAATAGACCTTTTCGTTTCTCATTATCCCACTCCTTTAGTGTGTTGTTTATCTCTCAAGCTGAGTTGTTCGTTTGTTGTTTATCCCTCTCCTTTTGTTTGTTGTTTAACTCTTAATTAGAGTTCTTTGTTTGTGATACTCTTACTCCTTTATGTGTAATTTTTAAATCTCGAATAGACCTTTTCGTTTCTCATTATCCCACTCCTTTAGTGTTGTTTATCTATCAATCTGAGTTGTTCGTTTGTTGTTTATCCCTCTCCTTTTGTTTGTTGTTTAACTCTTAATTAGAGTTCTTTGTTTGTGATACTCTTACTCCTTTATGTGTAATTTTTAAATCTCGAATAGACCTTTTCGTTTCTCATTATCCCACTCCTTTAGTGTGTTGTTTATCTATCAAAGAGTTGTTAGTTTGTTGTTTATCCCTCTCCTTTTGTTTGTTGTTTAACTCTTATTTAGAGTTCTTTGTTTGTGACACTCTTACTCCTTTATGTGTAATTTTTAAATCTCGAATAGACCTTTTAGTTTCTCATTATCCACTCCTTTAGTGTGTTGTTTATCTCTCATTTGAGTTGTTCGTTCGTTGTTTATCCCTCTCCTTTTGTTTGTTGTTTAACTCTTAATTAGAGTTCTTTGTTTGTGATACTCTTACTCCTTTATGTGTAATTTTTAAATCTCGAAGAGACCTTTTCGTTTCTCATTATCCCACTCCTTTAGTGTGTTGTTTATCTCTCAGCTGAGTTGTTAGTTCGTTGTTTATCCCTCTCCTTTTGTTTGTTGTTTAACTCTTAATTAGAGTTCTTTGTTTGTGATACTCTTACTCCTTTATGTGTAATTTTAAATCTCGAATAGACCTTTTAGTTTCTCATTATCCCACTCCTTTAGTGTGTTGTTTATCTCTCAGCAAGTTGTTCGTTCGTTGTTTATCCCTCTCCTTTTGTTTGTTGTTTAACTCTTAATTAGAGTTCTTTGTTTGTGATACTCTTACTCCTTTATGTGTAATTTTTAAATCTCGAATAGACCTTTTAGTTTCTCATTAACCCACTCCTTTAGTGTGTTGTTTATCTCTCCAGCTGAGTTGTTCGTTTGTTGTTTATCCCTCTCCTTTTGTTTGTTGTTTAACTCTTAATTAGAGTTCTTTGTTTGTGATACTCTTACTCCTTTATGTGTAATTTTAAATCTCGAATAGACCTTTTCGTTTCTCATTATCCCACTCCTTTAGTGGGTTGTTTATCTCTCAAGCAGAGTTGTTCGTTTGTTGTTTATCCCTCTCCTTTTGTTTGTTGTTTAACTCTTAATTAGAGTTCTTTGTTTGTGATACTCTTACTCCTTTATGTGTAATTTTTAAATCTCGAATAGACCTTTTCGTTTCTCATTATCCCACTCCTTTAGTGTGTTGTTTATCTCTCAAGTTGAGTTGTTCGTTTGTTGTTTATCCCTCTCCTTTTGTTTGTTGTTTAACTCTTAATTAGAGTTCTTTGTTTGTGATACTCTTACTCCTTTATGTGTAATTTTTAAATCTCGAATAGACCTTTTCGTTTCTCATTATCCCACTCCTTTAGTGTGTTGTTTATCTCTCAAGCTGAGTTGTTCGTTTGTTGTTCATCCCTCTCCTTTTGTTTGTTGTTTAACTCTTAATTAGAGTTCTTTGTTTGTGATACTCTTACTCCTTTATGTGTAATTATTAAATCTCGAATAGACCTTTTCGTTTCTCATTATCCCACTCCTTTAGTGTGTTGTTTATCTATCAATATGAGTTGTTCGTTTGTTGTTTATCCCTCTCCTTTTGTTTGTTGTTTAACTCTTAATTAGAGTTCTTTGTTTGTGATACTCTTACTCCTTTATGTGTAATTATTAAATCTCGAATAGACCTTTTCGTTCCTCATTATCCCATTCCTTTAGTGGGTTGTTTATCTATCAATTTGAGTTGTTCGTTTGTCGTTTATCCCTCTCCTTTTGTTTGTTGTTTAACTCTTAGAAGTTCTTTGTTTGTGATACTCTTACTCCTTTATGTGTGATTTTTAAATCTCGAATAGACCTTTTAGTTTCTCATTATTCCACTCCTTTAGTGTGTTGTTTATCTCAAAGTGAGTTGTTAGTTTGTTGTTTATCCCTCTCCTTTTTTGTTTGTTGTCTTAATTAGAGTTCTTTGTTTGTGATACTCTTACTCCTTTATGTGTAATTTTAAATCTCGAATAGACCTTTTAGTTTCTCGTTATCCACTGTTTTAGTGTGTTGTTTATCTCTCATTTAAAGTTGTTCGTTTGTTGTTTATCCCTCTCCTTTTGTTTGTTGTTTAACTCTTAATTAGAGTTCTTTGTTTGTGATACTCTTACTCCTTTATGTGTAATTTTTAAATCTCGAATATACCTTTTATTTTATCATTATCCCACTCCTTTAGTGTTGTGTTTATCTCTCGAGCTGAGTTGTTCGTTTGTTGTTTATCCCTCTCCTTTTGTTTGTTGTTTAACTCTTAATTAGAGTTCTTTGTTTGTGATACTCTTACTCCTTTATGTGTAATTTTTAAATCTCGAATAGACCTTTTCGTTTCTCATTATCCCACTCCTTTAGTGTGTTGTTTATCTCTCAAGCTGAGTTGTTCGTTTGTTGTTTATCCCTCTCCTTTTGTTTGTTGTTTAACTCTTAATTAGAGTTCTTTGTTTGTGATACTCTTACTCCTTTATGTGTAATTTTTAAATCTCGAATAGACCTTTTCGTTTCTCATTATCCCACTCCTTTAGTGTGTTGTTTATCTCTCAAGCTGAGTTGTTCGTTTGTTGTTTATCCCTCTCCTTTTGTTTGTTGTTTAACTCTTAATTAGAGTTCTTTGTTTGTGATACTCTTACTCCTTTATGTGTCATTTTTAAATCTCGAATAGACCTTTTCGTTTCTCATTATCCCACTCCTTTAGTGGATTGTTTATCTCACAAGCAGAGTTGTTCGTTTGTTGTTTATCCCTCTCCTTTTGTTTGTTGTTTAACTCTTAATTAGAGTTCATCGTTTGTGATACTGTTACTCCATTCTGTGTAATTTTTAAATCTCGAATAGACCTTTTTGTTTCTCATTATCCATCTCATTTAGTGTTGTTTATCTCTCAGCTGAGTTGTTAGTTTGGTTTTTATCCCTCTCCTTTTGTTTGTTGTTTAACTCTTAATTAGAGTTCTTTGTTTGTGATACTCTTACTCCTTTATGTGTAATTTTTAAATCTCGAATAGACCTTTTCGTTCTCATTATCCCACTCCTTTAGTGTGTTGTTTATCTCTCAAGTGAGTTGTTAGTTTGTTGTTTATCCCTCTCCTTTTGTTTGTTGTTTAACTCTTAGAGTTCTTTGTTTGTGATACTCTTACTCCTTGATGTGTAATTTTTAAATCTCGAATAGTCCTTTTAGTTTCTCATTATCCCACTCCTTTAGTGTGTTGTTTATCTCTCAGCAAGTTGTTAGTTTGTTGTTTATCCCTCTCCTTTTGTTTGTTGTTTAACTCTTAATTAGAGTTCTTTGTTTGTGATACTCTTACTCCTTTATGTGTAATTTTAAATCTCGAATAGACCTTTTAGTTTCTCATTATCCCACTCCTTTAGTGTTGTTTATCTATCAGCTGAGTTGTTAGTTTGTTGTTTATCCCTCTCCTTTTGTTTGTTGTTTAACTCTTAGAGTTCTTTGTTTGTGATACTCTTACTCCTTTATGTGTATTTTTTAAATCTCGAATAGACCTTTTCTTTCCTCATTATCCCACTCCTTTAGTGTGTTGTTTATCTCTCAGCAAGTTGTTAGTTTGTTGTTTATCCCTCTCCTTTTGTTTGTTGTTTAACTCTTAATTAGAGTTCTTTGTTTGTGATACTCTTACTCCTTTATGTGTAATTTTTAAATCTCGAATAGAACTTTTAGTTTCTCATAATCCCACTCCTTTAGTGTGTTGTTTATCTCTGCATAAGAGTTGTTCGTTTGTTGTTTATACCACTCCTTTTTGTTTGTTGTTGAACTCTTAATTAGAGTTCTTTGTTTGTGATACTCTTACTCCATTATGTGTAATTTTAAAATCTCGAATAGACCTTTTCGTTTCTCATTATCCCACTCCTTTAGTGTGTTGTTTATCTCAGCAAGTTGTTCGTTTGTTGCCTATCCCTCTCCGTTTGTTTGTTATTTAACTATTAATTAGAGTTTTTTGTTTGTGATACTCTTACACCTTTATGTGTAATTTTTAAATCTCGAATAGACCATTTCGTTTCTCATTATCTCACTCCTTTAGTGTGGTGTTTATCTCTCAAAAAGTTGTTAGTTTTGTTGTCTATCCCTCTCCTTTTGTTTGTTGTTTAACTCTTAATTAGAGTTCTTTGTTTGTGATACTCTTACTCCTTTATGTGTAATTTTTAAATCTCGAATAGACCTTTTCGTTTCTCATTATCCCACTCATTTTGTGTGTTGTTTATCTCAGCAAGTTGTTGTTTGTTTGTTGTTCATCCCTCTCCTTTTGTTTGTTGTTTAACTCTTAATTAGAGTTCTTTGTTTGTGATACTCTTACTCCTTTATGTGTAATTTTAAAATCTCGAATAGACCTTTTCGTTTCTCATTATCCCACTCCTTTAGTGTGTTGTTTATCTATCAAGCTGAGTTGTTCGTTTGTTGTTTATCCATCTCCTTTTGTTTGTTGTTTAACTCTTAATTAGAGTTCTTTGTTTGTGATACTCTTACTCCTTTATGTGTAATTTTTAAATCTCGAATAGACCTTTTCGTTCCTCATTATCCCACTCCTTTAGTGTTGTTTATCTCTCAGCAAGTTGTTACGTTTGTTGTTTATCCCTCTCCTTTTGTTTGTTGTTTAACTCTTAATTAGAGTTCTTTGTTTGTGATACTCTTACTCCTTTATGTGTAATTTTTAAATCTCGAATAGACCTTTTCGTTTCTCATTATCCCACTCCTTTAGTGTGTTGTTTATCTCTCAAGCAGAGTTGTTCGTTTGTTGTTTATCCCTCTCCTTTTGTTTGTTGTTTAACTCTTAATTAGAGTTCTTTGTTTGTGATACTCTTACTCCTTTATGTGTAATTTTTAAATCTCGAACAGACCTTTTCGTTTCTCATTATCCCACTCCTTTAGTGGATTGTTTATCTCTCAAGCAGAGTTGTTCGTTTGTTGTTTATCCCTCTCCTTTTGTTTGTTGTTTAACTCTTAATTAGAGTTCATCGTTTGTGATACTCTTACTCCTTTATGTGTAATTTTTAAATCTCGAATAGACCTTTTCGTTTCTCATTATCCCACTCCTTTAGTGGGTTGTTTATCTATCAGTGAGTTGTTAGTTTTGTTTGTTATCCCTCTCCTTTTGTTTGTTGTTTAACTCTTAATTAGAGTTCTTTGTTTGTGATACTCTTACTCCTTTATGTGTAATTTTTAAATCTCGAATAGACCTTTTCGTTTCTCATTATCCCACTCCTTTAGTGTGTTGTTTATCTCTCAAGTAGAGTTGTTCGTTTGTTGTTTATCCCTCTCCTTTTGTTTGTTGTTTAACTCTTAATTAGAGTTCATCGTTTGTGATACTCTTACTCCTTTATGTGTGATTTTTAAATCTCGAATAGACCTTTTCGTTCCTCATTATCCCACTCCTTTAGTGTGTTGTATATCTATCAAGCTGAGTTGTTCGTTTGTTGTTTATCCCTCTCCTTTTGTTTGTTGTTTAACTCTTTATTAGAGTTCTTTGTTTGTGACACTCTTACTCCTTTATGTGTAATTTTTAAATCTCGAATAGTCCTTTTCGTTTCTCATTATCTCACTCCTTTAGTGCGTTGTTTATCTCTCAAGTAGAGTTGTTCGTTTGTCGTCTATCCCTCTCCTTTTGTTTGTTGTTTAACTCTTAATTAGAGTTCTTTGTTTGTGATACTCTTACTCCTTTATGTGTAATTTTTAAATCTCGAATAGACCTTTTCGTTTCTCATTATCCCACTCCTTTAGTGGGTTGTTTATCTCTCAAGCTGAGTTGTTCGTTTGTTGTTTATCCCTCTCCTTTTGTTTGTTGTTGAACTCTTAATTAGAGTTCTTTATTTGTGATACTCTTACTCCTTTATGTGTAATTTTAAATCTCGAATAGACCTTTTCGTTCCTAAGTATCCCACTCCTTTAGTGGGTTGTTTATCTATAGAGCTGAGTTGTTCGTTTGTTGTTTATCGCTCTCCTTTTGTTTGTTGTTTAACTCTTAATTAGAGTTCTTTGTTTGTGATACTCTTACTCCTTTATGTGTAATTTTTAAATCTGGAATAGACCTTTTCGTTTCTCATTATCCCACTCCTTTAGTGTGTTGTTTATCTATCAAGCTGAGTTGTTCGTTTGTTGTTTATCCCTCTCCTTTTGTTTGTTGTTTAACTCTTAATTAGAGTTCTTTGTTTGTGATACTCTTACTCCTTTATGTGTAATTTTTAAATCTCGAATAGACCTTTTCGTTTCTCATTATCCCACTCCTTTAGGGTGTTGTTTATCTCTCAAGCAGAGTTGTTCGTTTGTTGTTTATCCCTCTCCTTTTGTTTGTTGTTTAACTCTTAATTAGAGTTCTTTGTTTGTGATACTCTTACTCCTTTATGTGTAATTATTAAATCTCGAATAGACCTTTTCGTTCCTCATTATCCCACTCCTTTAGAGTGTCGTTTATCTCTCAAGCTGAGTTGTTCGTTTGTTGTTTATCCCTCTCCTTTTGTCTGTTGTTTAACTCTTAATTAGAGTTCATCGTTTGTGATACTCTTACTCCTTTAGGTGTAATTTTTAAATATCGAATAGACTTTTTCGTTCCTCATTATCCCACTCCTTTAGTGGGTTGTTTATCTATCAAGCTGAGTTGTTCGTTTGTAGTTTATCCCTCTCCTTTTGTTTGTTGTTTAACTCTTAATGAGAGTTCATCGTTTGTGATACACTTACTCCATTATGTGTAATTTTTAAATATCGAATAGTCCTTTTCGTTTCTCATTATCCCACTCCTTTAGTGTGTTGTTTATATATCAAGCTGAGTTTTTCGTTTGTTGTTTATCCCTCTCCTTTTTTTTGTTGTTTAACTCTTAATTAGAGTTCTTTGTTTGTGATACTCTTACTCCTTTATGTGTAATTTTTAAATCTCGAATAGACCTTTTCGTTTCTCATTATCCCACTCCTTTAGTGTGTTGTTTATCTCTCAAACAGAGTTGTTCGTTTGTTGTTTATCCCTCTCCTTTTGTTTGTTGTTTAACTCTTAATTGGAGTTCTTTGTTTGTGATACTCTTACTCCTTTATGTGTAATTTTTAAATCTCGAATAGACCTTTTTCGTTCCTCATTATCCCACTCCTTTAGTGTGTTGTTTATCTCTCAAGCTGAGTTGTTCGTTTGTTGTTTATCCCTCTCCTTTTGTCTGTTGTTTAACTCTTAATTAGAGTTCTTTGTTTGTGATACTCTTACTCCTTTATGTGTAATTTTTAAATCTCGAATAGACCTTTTCGTTTCTCATTATCTCAATCCTTTAGTGTGTTGTTTATCTCTCAAGTTGAGTTGTTCGTTTGTTGTTTATCCCTCTCCTTTTGTTTGTTGTTTAACTCTTAATTAGAGTTCTTTGTTTGTGATACTCTTACTCCTTTATGTGTAATTTTTAAATCTCGAATAGACCTTTTCGTTTCTCATTATCCCACTCCTTTAGTGTGTTGTTTATCTCTCAATGTGAGTAGTTCGTTTGTTGATTATCCCTCTCCTTTTATTTGTTGTTAAACACTGAATTAGCGTTCATTATTTGTGATACTCTTACTCCATTATGTGTAATTTTTAAATCTCGAATAGACCTTTTCGTTCCTCATTATCCCACTCCTTTAGAGTGTCGTTTATCTCTCAAGCTGAGTTGTTCGTTTGTTGTTTATCCCTCTCCTTTTGTCTGTTGTTTAACGCTTAATTAGAGTTCTTTGTTTGTGATATTCTTACTCCTTTATGTGTAATTTTTAAATCTCGAATAGACCTTTTCGTTCCTCATTATCTCACTCCTTTAGTGTGTTGTTTATCTCTCAAGCTGTGTTGTTCGTTTGTTGTTTATCCCTCTCCTTTTGTTTGTTGTTTAACGATTAATTAGAGTTCTTTGTTTGTGATATTCTTACTCCTTTATGTGTAATTTCTAAATCTCGAATAGACCTTTTCGTTTCTCATTATCCCACTCCTTTAGTGTGTTGTTTATCTATCAAGGTGAGTAGTTCATTTGTTGATTATCCCTCTCCTTTTGTTTGTTGTTTAACTCTTAATTAGAGTTCTTTGTTTGTGATACTCTTACTCCTTTATGTGTAATTTCTAAATCTCGAATAGACCTTTTCGTTTCTCATTATCCCACTCCTTTAGTGTGTTGTTTATCTATCAAGCTGAGTTGTTCGTTTGTTGTTTATCCCTCTCCTTTTGTTTGTTGTTTAACTCTTAATTAGAGTTCTTTGTTTGTGATACTCTTACTCCTTTATGTGTAATTTTTAAATCTGGAATAGACCTTTTCGTTTCTCATTATCCCACTCCTTTAGTGTGTTGTTTTTCTATCAAGCTGAGTTGTTCATTTGTTGTTTATTCCTCTCCTTTTGTTTGTTGTTTAACTCTTAATTAGAGTTCTTTGTTTGTGATACTCTTACTCCTTTATGTGTAATTTTTAAATCTCGAATAGACCTGTTCGTTTCTCATTATCCTTCTCCTTTAGTGGGTTGTTTATCTATCAAGCAGAGTTGTTCGTTTGTTGTTTATCCCTCTCATTTTTGTGTTTGTTCAACTCTTAATTAGAGTTCATCGTTTGTGATACTCTTACTCCTTTATGTGTAATTTTTAAATCTGGAATAGACCTTTTCGTTTCTCATTATCCCACTCCTTTAGTGTGTTATTTATCTATCAAGCTGAGTTGTTCGTTTGTTGTTTATCCCTCTCCTTTTGTTTGTTGTTTAACTCTTTATTAGAGTTCTTTGTTTGTGACACTCTTACTCCTTTATGTGTAATTTTTAAATCTCGAATAGTCCTTTTCGTTTCTCATTATCTCACTCCTTTAGTGCGTTGTTTATCTCTCAAGTAGAGTTGTTCGTTTGTCGTCTATTCCTCTCCTTTTGTTTGTTGTTTAACTCTTAATTAGAGTTCATCGTTTGTGATACTCTTACTCCTTTATGTGTAATTTTTAAATCTCGAATAGACCTGTTCGTTTCTCATTATCACACTCCTTTAGTGAGTTGTTTATCTATCAGCGAGTTGTTACGTTTGTTGTTTATCCCTCTCCTTTTTGTTTGTTGCTTAATTAGAGTTCTTTGTTTGTGATATTCTTACTCCTTTATGTGTAATTTTAAATCTCGAATAGACCTTTTCGGTTATCATTATCCCACTCCTTAAGTGTGTTGTTTAACTATCAAAAGAGTTGTTCGTTTGTTTATCCCTCTCCTTTTGTTTGTTGTTTAACTCTTAATTAGAGTTCTTTGTTTGTGATACTCTTACTCCTTTATGTGTAATTTTTAAATCTCGAATAGACCTTTTCGTTTCTCATTATCCCACTCCTTTAGTGTGTTGTTTATCTCTCAAGCAGAGTTGTTTGTTTGTTGTTTATCCCTCCCCTTTTGTTTGTTGTTTAACTCTTAATTAGAGTTCTTTGTTTGTGATACTCTTACTCCTTTAGGTGTAATTTTTAAATCTCGAATAGACTTTTCGTTTCTCATTATCCCACTCCTTTAGTGTGTTGTTTATCTCTCAGGTAAAGTTGTTAGTTTGTTGTTTATCCCTCTCCTTTTGTTTGTTGTTTAACTCTTTATTAGAGTTCTTTGTTTGTGACACTCTTACTCCTTTATGTGTAATTTTTAAATCTCGAATAGACCTTTTTCGTTTCTCATTATCCCTCTCCTTTAGTGTTGTTTATCTCTCAGCTGAGTTGTTCGTTTGTTGTTTTTCCCTCTCCTTTTGTTTGTTGTTTAACTCTTAATTAGAGTTCTTTGTTTGTGATACTCTTACTCCTTTATGTGTAATTTTTAAATCTCGAACAGACCTTTTAGTTTCTCATTATCCCACTCCTTTAGTGTTGTTTATCTCTCAAAAGAGTTGTTAGTTTGTTGTTTATCCCTCTCCTTTTGTTTTGTTGTTTAACTCTTAGAGTTCTTTGTTTGTGATACTCTTACTCCTTTATGTGTAATTTTTAAATCTCGAATAGACCTTTTAGTTTCTCATTATCCCTCCTCCTTTAGTGTGTTGTTTATCTCTCAGCTGAGTTGTTAGTTTGTTGTTTATCCCTCTCCTTTTGTTTGTTGTTTAACTCTTAATTAGAGTTCTTTGTTTGTGATACTCTTACTCCTTTATGTGTAATTTTAAATCTCGAATAGACCTTTTAGTTTCTCATTATCCCACTCCTTTAGTGTGTTGTTTATCTCTCAGCTGAGTTGTTCGTTTGTTGTTTATCCCTCTCCTTTTGTTTGTTGTTTAACTCTTAATTAGAGTTCTTTGTTTGTGATACTCTTACTCCTTTATGTGTAATTTTTAAATCTCGAACAGACCTTTTAGTTTCTCATTATCCCACTCCTTTAGTGTTGTTTATCTCAGCTGAGTTGTTCGTTCGTTGTTTATCCCTCTCCTTTTGTTTGTTGTTTAACTCTTAATTAGAGTTCTTTGTTTGTGATACTCTTACTCCTTTATGTGTAATTTTTAAATCTCGAATAGACCTTTTCGTTTCTCATTATCCCACTCCTTTAGTGTGTTATTTATCTATCAAGCTGAGTTGTTCGTTTGTTGTTTATCCCTCTCCTTTTGTTTGTTGTTTAACTCTTAATTAGAGTTCTTTGTTTGTGATACTCTTACTCCTTTATGTGTAATTTTTAAATCTGGAATAGACCTTTTCGTTTCTCATTATCCCACTCCTTTAGTGGGTTGTTTGTCTCTCAAGCAGAGTTGTTCGTTTGTTGTTTATCCCTCTCCTTTTGTTTGTTGTTTAACTCTTAATTAGAGTTCTTTGTTTGTGATACTCTTACTCCTTTATGTGTAATTTTTAAATCTCGAATAGACCTTTTCGTTTCTCATTATCCTTCTCCTTTAGTGGGTTGTTTATCTCTCAAGCAGATTTGTTTGTTTGTTGTTTATCCCTCTCCTTTTTGTTTGATGTTTAACTCTTAATTAGAGTTCTTTGTTTGTGATACTCTTACTCCTTTATGTGTAATTTTTAAATCTCGAACAGACCTTTTCGTTTCTCATTATCCCTCTCCTTTAGTGGGTTGTTTATCTCTCAAGCAGAGTTGTTCGTTTGTTTATCCCTCTCCTTTTGTTTGTTGTTTAACTCTTAATTAGAGTTCTTTGTTTGTGATACTCTTACTCCTTTATGTGTAATTTTTAAATCTCGAATAGACCTTTTCGTTTCTCATTATCCCACTCCTTTACTGTGTTGTTTATCTCTCAAGCAGCAGATTTGTTCGTTTGTTGTTTATCCCTCTCCTTTTGTTTGTTGTTTAACTCTTAATTAGAGTTCTTTGTTTGTGATACTCTTACTCCTTTATGTGTAATTTTTAAATCTCGAATAGACCTTTTCGTTTCTCATAATCCCACTCCTTTAGTGTGTTGTTTATCTCTCAAACTGAGTTGTTCGTTTGTTGTTCATCCCTCTCCTTTTGTTTGTTGTTTAACTCTTAATTAGAGTTCTTTGTTTGTGATACTCTTACTCCTTTATGTGTAATTTTTAAATCTCGAATAGACCTTTTCGTTTCTCATTATCCCTCTCCTTTAGTGGGTTGTTTATCTCTCAGCGAGTTGTTAGTTTGTTGTTTATCTCTCTCCTTTTGTTTGTTGTTTAACTCTTAATTAGAGTTCTTTGTTTGTGATACTCTTACTCCTTTATGTGTAATTTTTAAATCTCGAATAGACCTTTTTGTTTCTCATTATCCCACTCCTGTAGTGTTGTTTATCTCTCAATTTGTTGTTAGTTTGTTGTTTATCCCTCTCCTTTTGTTTGTTGTTTAACTCTTAATTAGAGTTCTTTGTTTGTGATACTCTTACTCCTTTATGTGTAATTTTTAAATCTCGAATAGACCATTTCGTTTCTCATTATCCTTCTCCTTTAGTGTTGTTTATCTCTCAATTTGAGTTGTTGTTTGTCCCTCTCCTTTTGTTTGTTGTTTAACTCTTAATTAGAGTTCTTTGTTTGTGATACTCTTACTCCTTTATGTGTAATTTTTAAATATCGAATAGACCTTTTCGTTTCTCATTATCCCTCTCCTTTAGTGGGTTGTTTATCTCTCAAGCAGTGTTGTTCGTTTGTTGTTTATCCCTCTCCTTTTGTTTGTTGTTTAACTCTTAACTAGAGTTCTTTGTTTGTGATACTCTTACTCCTTTATGTGTAATTTTTAAATCTCGAATAGACCTTTTCGTTTCTCTTTATCCTTCTCCTTTAGTGCGTTGTTTATCTCTCAAGTAGAGTTGTTCGTTTGTTGTCTATCCCTCTCCTTTTGTTTGTTGTTTAACTCTTAATTAGAGTTCTTTGTTTGTGATACTCTTACTCCTTTATGTGTAATTTTTAAATCTCGAATAGACCTTTTCGTTTCTCATTATCCCACTCCTTTAGTGTGTTGTTTATCTCTCAGCGAGTTGTTCGTATGTTGTTTATCCCTCTCCTTTTGTTTGTGGTTTAACTCTTAATTAGAGTTCTTTGTTTGTGATACTCATACTCGTTTATGTGTAATTTTTAAATCTCGAATAGACCTTTTCGTTTCTCATCATCCCACTCCTTTAGTGGGTTGTCTATCTCTCAAGGAGATTTGTTCGTTTGTTGTTTGTCCCTCTCCTTTTGTTTGTTGTTTAACTCTTAATTAGAGTTTTTTGTTTGTGATACTCTTACTCCTTTATGTGTAATTTTTGAATCTCGAATAGACCTTTTCGTTTCTCATTATCCCTCTCCTTTAGTGGGTTGTTTATCTCTCAGCGAGTTGTTATTGTTGTTGTTTATCCCTCTCCTTTTGTTTGTTGTTTAACTCTTAATTAGAGTTCTTTGTTTGTGATACTCTTACTCCTTTATGTGTAATTTTTAAATCTCGAATAGACCTTTTCGTTTCTCATTATCCCTCTCCTTTAGTGGGTTGTTTATCTCTCAAGCAGAGTTGTTCGTTTGTTGTTTATCCCTCTCCTTTTGTTTGTTGTTTAACTCTTAATTAGATTTCTTTGTTTGTGATACTCTTACTCCATTATGTGTAATTATTAAATCTCGAATAGACCTTTTCGTTTCTCTTTATCCCACTCCTTTAGTGTGTTGTTTATCTATCAAGCTGAGTTGTTTGTTTGTTGTTCATCCTTCTCCTATTGTTTGTTGTTTAACTCTTAATTAGAGTTCTTTGTTTGTGATACTATTACTCCTTTATGTGTAATTTTTAAAACTCGAATAGACCTTTTCGTTTCTCATTATCCCACTCCTTTAGTGTGTTGTTTATCTATCAAGCTGAGTTGTTCGTTTGTTGTTTATCCCTCTCCTTTTGTTTGTTGTTTGACTCTTAATTAGAGTTCTTTGTTTGTGATACTCTTACTCCTTTATGTGTAATTATTAAATCTCGAATAGACCTTTTCGTTTCTCATTATCCCACTCCTTTAGTGTTGTTTATCTCTCTCAGTGAGTTGTTCGTTTGTTGTTTATCCCTCTCCTTTTGTTTGTTGTTGAACTCTTAATTAGAGTTCTTTCTTTGTGATACGCTTACTCCTTTATGTGTAATTTTTAAATCTCGAATAGACCTTTTTGTTTCTCATTATCCCACTCCTTTAGTGTGTTGTTTATCTCTCAAGCAGAGTTGTTCGTTTGTTGTTTATCCCTCTCCTTTTGTTTGTTGTTTAACTCTTAATTAGAGTTCTTTGTTTGTGATACTCATACTCCTTTCTGTGTAATTTTTATATCTCGAGTAGACCTTTTCGTTTCTCATTATCCCACTCCTTTAGTGTTTTGTTTATCTATCAAGCTGAGTTGTTCGTTTGTTGTTTATCCCTGTCCTTTTGTTTGTTGTTAAACACTGAATTAGAGTTCTTTCTTTGTGATACTCTTACTCCTTTATGTCTAATTTTTAAATCTCGAATAGACCTTTTCGTTTCTCATTATCCCACTTCTTTAGTGTGTTGTTTATCTCTCAAGCAGAGTTGTTCGTTTGTTGTTTATCCCTCTCCTTTTGTTTGTTGTTTAACTCTTAATTAGAGTTCTTTGTTTGTGATACTCTTACTCCTTTATGTGTAATTTTTAAATCTCGAATAGACCTTTTCGTTTCTCATTATCCTTCTCCTTTAGGGGTTGTTTATCTCTCAAGCAGAGTTGTTCGTTTGTTGTTTATCCCTCTCCTTTTGTTTGTTGTTTAACTCTTAATTAGAGTTCTTTGTTTGTGATACTCTTACTCCTTTATGTGTAATTTTTAAATCTCGAATAGACCTTTTCGTTTCTCATAATCCCACTCCTTTAGTGTGTTGTTTATCTCTCAAACTGAGTTGTTCGTTTGTTGTTCATCCCTCTCCTTTTGTTTGTTGTTTAACGCTTAATTAGAGTTCTTTGTTTTTTATACTCTTACTCCTTTATGTGTAATTATTAAATCTCGAATAGACCTTTTCGTTCCTCATTATCCCACAACTTTAGTGGGTTGTTTATCTATCAAGCTGAGTTGTTCGTTTGTTGTTTATCCCTCTCCTTTTGTCTGTTGTTTAACTCTTAATTAGAGTTCATCGTTTGTGATGCTCTTACTCCTTTATGTGTAATTTTGAAATCTCGAATAGACCTTTTCGTTGCTCATTATCCAACTCCTTTAGTGTGTTGTTTATCTCTCAAGCTGAGTTGTTCGTTTGTTGTTTATCCCTCTCCTTTTGTTTGTTGTTTAACTCTTAATTAGAGTTCTTTGTTTGTGATACTCTTACTCCTTTATGTGTAATTTTTAAATATCGAATATACCTTTTCTTTACTCATTATAACACTCCTTTAGTGTGTTGTTTATCTCTCAGCAAGTTGTTGTTCATTTGTTGTTTATCCCTCTCCTTTTTGTTTGATGTTTAACTCTTAATTAGAGTTCTTTGTTTGTGATACTCTTACTCCTTTATGTGTAATTTTTAAATCTCGAACAGACCTTTTCGTTTCTCATTATCCCACTCCTCTAGTGTGTTGTTTATCTCTCAAGCTGAGTTGTTCGTTTGTTGTTTATCCCTCTCCTTTTGTCTGTTGTTTAACTCTTAGTAGAAGTTCTTTGTTTGTGATACTCTTACTCCTTTATGTGTAATTTTTAAATCTCGAATAGACCTTTTAGTTTCTCATTATCCCTCCCTTTTGTGTGTTGTTTATCTCTCAGCTGAGTTGTTAGTTTGTTGTTTATCCCTCTCCTTTTGTTTGTTGTTTAACTCTTAATTAGAGTTCTTTGTTTGTGATACTCTTACTCCTTTATGTGTAATTTTAAATCTCGAATAGACCTTTTAGTTTCTCATTATCCCACTCCTTTAGGGGGTTGTTTATCTCTCAGCAGAGTTGTTAGTTCGTTCGTTGTTTATCCCTCTCCTTTTGTTTGTTGTTGAACTCTTAATTAGAGTTCTTTATTTGTGATACTCTTACTCCTTTATGTGTAATTATTAAATCTCGAATAGACCTTTTTCGTTCCTCATTATCCCACTCCTTTAGTGTGTTGTTTATCTCTCAAGCTGAGTTGTTCGTTTGTTGTTTATCCCTCTCCTTTTGTTTGTTGTTTAACTCTTAATTAGAGTTCTTTGTTTGTGATACTCTTACTCCTTTATGTGTAATTTTTAAATCTCGAATAGACCTTTTCGTTTCTCATTATCCCTCTCCTTTAGTGGGTTGTTTAGCTCTCAAGCTGAGTTGTTCGTTTGTTGTTTATCCATCTCCTTTTGTTTGTTGTTTAACTCTTAATTAGAATTCTTTGTTTGTGATACTCTTACTCCTTTATGTGTAATTTTTAAATCTCGAATAGACCTTTTCGTTTCTCATTATCCCACTCCTTTAGTGTGTTGTTTATCTCTCAAGCAGAGTTGTTCGTTTGTTGTTTATCCCTCTCCTTTTGTTTGTTGTTTAACTCTTAATTAGAGTTCTTTGTTTGTGATACTCTTACTCCTTTATGTGTAATTTTTAAATCTCGAATAGACCTTTTCGTTTCTCATTATCCTTCTCCTTTAGTGGGTTGTTTATCTCTCAAGCAGATTTGTTCGTTCGTTGTTTATCCCTCTCCTTTTGTTTGTTGTTTAACTCTTAATTAGAGTTCTTTGTTTGTGATACTCATACTCCTTTCTGTGTAATTTTTAAATCTCGAATAGACCTTTTCGTTTCTCATTATCCCACTCCTTTAGTGTTTTGTTTATCTATCAAGCTGAGTTGTTCGTTTGTTGTTTATCCCTCTCCTTTTGTTTGTTGTTTAACTCTTAATTAGAGTTCTTTGTTTGTGATACTCATACTCTTTTATGTGTAATTTTTAAATCTCGAATAGACCTTTTCGTTTCTCATCATCCCACTCCTTTAGTGGGTTGTTTATCTCTCAAGTAGATTTGTTCGTTTGTTGTTTATCCCTCTCGTTTTGTTTGTTGTTTAACTATTAATTAGAGTTCTTTGTTTGTGATACTCTTACTCCTTTATGTGTAATTTTTAAATCTCGAATAGACCTTATCGTTTCACATTATCCCACTCCTTTAGTGTGTTGTTTATCTCTCAAGCAGAGTTGTTCGTTTGTTTATCCCTCTCCTTTTGTTTGTTGTTTAACTCTTAATTAGAGTTCTTTGTTTGTGATACTCTTACTCCTTTATGTGTAATTTTTAAATCTCGAATAGACCTTTTCGTTTCTCATTATCCCACTCCTTTAGTGTGTTGTTTATCTCTCAAGCTGAGTTGTTCGTTTGTTGTTTATCCCTCTCCTTTTGTTTGTTGTTTAACTCTTAATTAGAGTTCTTTGTTTGTGATACTCTTACTCCTTTATGTGTAATTTTTAAATCTCGAATAGACCTTTTAGTTTCTCATTATCCTTCTCCTTTAGTGGGTTGTTTATCTCTCAGCTGAGTTGTTATTTTGTTGTTTATCCCTCTCCTTTTGTTTGTTGTTTAACTCTTAATTAGAGTTCTTTGTTTGTGATACTCTTACTCCTTTATGTGTAATTTTTAAATCTCGAATAGACCTTTTCGTTTCTCATTATCCCACTCCTTTAGTGTGTTGTTTATCTATCAAGCTGAGTTGTTCGTTTGTTGTTTATCCCTCTCCTTTTGTTTGTTGTTTAACTCTTAATTAGAGTTCTTTGTTTGTGATACTCTTACTCCTTTATGTGTAATTTTTAAATCTCGAATAGACCTTTTCGTTTCTCATTATCCTTCTCCTTTAGTGGGTTGTTTATCTCTCAAGCAGAGTTCTTCGTCTGTTGTTTATCCCTCTCCTTTTGTTTGTTGTTAACTCTTAATTAGAGTTCTTTGTTTGTGATACTCTTACTCCTTTATGTGTAATTTTTAAATCTCGAATAGACCTTTTCGTTTCTCATTATCCCTCTCCTTTAGTGGGTTGTTTATCTCTCAAGCAGAGTTGTTCGTTTGTTGTTTATCCCTCTCGTTTTGTTTGTTGTTTAACTATTAAGTAGAGTTCTTTGTTTGTGATACTCTTACTCCTTTATGTGTAATATTTAAATCTCGAATAGACCTTATCGTTTCACATTATCCCACTCCTTTAGTGTGTTGTTTATCTCTCAAGCAGAGTTGTTCGTTTGTTGTTTATCCCTCTCCTTTTGTTTGTTGTTGAACTCTTAGTAGAAGTTCTTGGTTCGTGATACTCTTACTCCTTTATGTGTAATTTTCAAATCTGGAATAGACCTTTTTGTTTCTCATTATCCCACTCCTTTAGTGTGTTATTTATCTATCAAGCTGAGTTGTTCATTTGTTGTTTATCCCTCTCCTTTTGTTTGTTGTTTAACTCTTAATTAGAGTTCTTTGTTTGTGATACTCTTACTCCTTTATGTGTAATTTTTAAATCTCGAATAGACCTTTTCGTTTCTCATTATCCCACTCCTTTAGTGGGTTGTTTATCTCTCAGCAAGTTGTTAGTTTGTTGTTTATCCCTCTCCTTTTGTTTTGTTGTTTAACTCTTAGAGTTAATCGTTTGTGATACTCTTACTCCTTTATGTGTAATTTTTAAATCTGGAATAGACCTTTTCGTTTCTCATTATCCCACTCCTTTAGTGTGTTATTTATCTATCAAGCTGAGTTGTTCGTTTGTTGTTTATCCCTCTCCTTTTGTTTGTTGTTTAACTCTTAATTAGAGTTCTTTGTTTGTGATACTCTTACTCCTTTATGTGTAATTTTTAAATCTCGAATAGACCTTTTCGTTTCTCATTATCCCACTCCTGTAGTGTGTTGTTTATGTCTCAGCGAGTTGTTAGTTTGTTGTTTATCCCTCTCCTTTTGTTTGTTGTTGTTTAACTTAATTAGAGTTCTTTGTTTGTGATACTCTTACTCCTTTATGTGTAATTTTTAAATCTCGAATAGACCTTTTAGTTTCTCATTATCCCCTCCTTTAGTGTGTTGTTTATCTCTCAGCTGAGTTGTTAGTTTGTTGTTTATCCCTCTCCTTTTGTTTGTTGTTTAACTCTTAATTAGAGTTCTTTGTTTGTGATACTCTTACTCCTTTATGTGTAATTTTAAATCTCGAATAGACCTTTTAGTTTCTCATTATCCCACTCCTTTAGTGTTGTTTATCTCTCAGCTGAGTTGTTACGTTTGTTGTTTATCCCTCTCCTTTTGTTTGTTGTTTAACTCTTAATTAGAGTTCTTTGTTTGTGATACTCTTACTCCTTTATGTGTAATTTTTAAATCTCGAACAGACCTTTTAGTTTCTCATTATCCCACTCCTTTAGTGTGTTGTTTATCTCTCAGCTGAGTTGTTAGTTTGTTGTTTATCCCTCTCCTTTTGTTTGTTGTTTAACTCTTAATTAGAGTTCTTTGTTTGTGATACTCTTACTCCTTTATGTGTAATTTTAAATCTCGAATAGACCTTTTAGTTCCTCATTATCCCACTCCTTTAGTGTGTTGTTTATCTCTCAGCTGAGTTGTTCGTTTGTTGTTTATCCCTCTCCTTTTGTTTGTTGTTTAACTCTTAATTAGAGTTCTTTGTTTGTGATACTCTTACTCCTTTATGTGTAATTTTTAAATCTCGAATAGACCTTTTCGTTTCTCATTATCCCACTCCTTTAGTGTGGTGTTTATCTCTCAAGCTGAGTTGTTCGTTTGTTGTTTATCCCTCTCCTTTTGTTTGTTGTTTAACTCTTAATTAGAGTTCTTTGTTTGTGATACTCTTACTCCTTTATGTGTAATTTTTAAATCTCGAATAGACCTTTTTGTTCCTCATTATCCCACTCCTTTAGTGTGTTGTTTATCTCTCAAGCTGAGTTGTTCGTTTGTTGTTTATCCCTCTCCTTTTGTCTGTTGTTTAACTCTTAATTAGAGTTCTTTGTTTGTGATACTCTTACTCCTTTATGTGTAATTTTTGAATCTCGAATAGACCTTTTCGTTTCTCATTATCCCTCTCCTTTAGTGGGTTGTTTATCTCTCACACAAAGTTGTTCGTTTGTTGTTCATCCCTCTCCTTTTGTTTGTTGTTTAACTCTTAATTAGAGTTCTTTGTTTGTGATACTCTTACTCCTTTATGTGTAATTTTTAAATCTCGAATAGACCTTTTCGTTTCTCATTATCCCACTCCTTTAGTGTGTTGTTTATCTCTCAAGCTGAGTTGTTCGTTTGTTGTTTATCCCTCTCCTTTTGTTTGTTGTTTAACTCTTAATTAGAGTTCTTTGTTTGTGATACTCTTACTCCTTTATGTGTAATTTTTAAATCTCGAATAGACCTTTTTCGTTCCTCATTATCCCACTCCTTTAGTGTGTTGTTTATCTCTCAAGCTGAGTTGTTCGTTTGTTGTTTATCCCTCTCCTTTTTGTTTGATGTTTAACTCTTAGTTAGAGTTCTTTGTTTGTGATACTCTTACTCCTTTATGTGTAATTTTTAAATCTCGAACAGACCTTTTCGTTTCTCATTATCCCACTCCTCTAGTGTGTTGTTTATCTCTCAAGCTGAGTTGTTACGTTTGTTGTTTATCCCTCTCCTTTTGTTTGTTGTTTAACTCTTGGTAGAGTTCTTTGTTTGTGATACTCTTACTCCTTTCTGTGTAATTTTATAATCTCGAATAGACCTTTTCGTTTCTCATTATCCCTCTCCTTTAGTGGGTTGTTTATCTCTCAAACAAAGTTGTTCGTTTGTTGTTCATCCCTCTCCTTTTGTTTGTTGTTTAACTCTTAATTAGAGTTCTTTGTTTGTGATACTCTTACTCCTTTATGTGTAATTTTTAAATCTCGAACAGACCTTTTCGTTTCTCATTATCCCACTCCTCTAGTGTGTTGTTTATCTCTCAAGCAGAGTTGTTCGTTTGTTGTTTATCCCTCTCCTTTTGTTTGTTGTTTAACTCTTAATTAGAGTTCTTTGTTTCTGATACTCTTACTCCTTTATGTGTAATTTTTAAATCTCGAATAGACCTTTTCGTTCCTCATTATCCCACTCCTTTAGTGTGTTGTTTATCTCTCAAGCTGAGTTGTTCGTTTGTTGTTCATCCCTCTCCTTTTGTTTGTTGTTTAACGCTTAATTAGAGTTCTTTGTTTGTGATATTCTTACTCCTTTATGTGTAACTATTATATCTCGAATAGACCTTTTCGTTCCTCATTATCCCACTCCTTTAGTGTGTTGTTTATCTCTCAAGCTGAGTTGTTCGTTTGTTGTTCATCCCTCTCCTTTTGTTTGTTGTTTAACGCTTAATTAGAGTTCTTTGTTTGTGATACTCTTACTCCTTTATGTGTAATTTTTAAATCTCGAATAGACCTTTTCGTTTCTCATTATCCCACTCCTTTAGTGGCTTGTTTATCTCTCAGCGAGTTGTTAGTTTGTTGTTTATCCCTCTGCTTTTGTTTGTTGTTTTAATTAGAGTTCTTTGTTTGTGATACTCTTACTCCTTTATGTGTAATTTTTAAATCTCGAATAGACCTTTTCGTTTCTCATTATCCCACTCCTTTAGTGTGTTGTTTATCTCTCAAGCTGAGTTGTTCGTTTGTTGTTTATCCCTCTCCTTTTGTTTGTTGTTTAACTCTTAATTAGAGTTCTTTGTTTGTGATACTCTTACTCCTTTATGTGTAATTATTAAATCTCGAATAGACCTTTTAGTTCCTCATTATCCCACTCCTTTAGTGTTGTTTATCTATCAGCTGAGTTGTTAGTTTGTTGTTATCCCTCTCCTTTTGTTTGTTGTTTAACTCTTAATTAGAGTTCTTTGTTTGTGATACTCTTACTCCTTTATGTGTAATTTTTAAATCTCGAATAGACCTTTTCGTTTCTCATTATCCCACTCCTTTAGTGTGTTGTTTATCTATCAGCTGAGTTGTTCGTTTGTTGTTTATCCCTCTCCTTTTGTTTGTTGTTTATCGTTTGTGATACTCTTACTCCTTTATGTGTAATTTTTAAATCTCGAATAGACCTTTTCGTTACTCATTATCACACTCTTTTAGTGTGTTGTTTATCTCAAGCTGAGTTGTTCGTTTGTTGTTTATCCCTCTCCTTTTGTTTGTTGTTTAACTCTTAATTAGAGTTCTTTGTTTGTGATACTCTTACTCCTTTATGTGTAATTTTTAAATCTCGAATAGACCTTTTTCGTTCCTCATTATCCCACTCCTTTAGTGTGTTGTTAATCTATCAGCTGAGTTGTTCGTTTGTTGTTTATCCCTCTCCTTTTGTTTGTTGTTTAACTCTTAATTAGAGTTCTTTGTTTGTGATACTCTTACTCCTTTATGTGTAATTTTTAAATCTCGAATAGACCTTTTCGTTTCTCATTATCCCACTCCTTTAGTGTGTTGTTTATCTCTCAAGCTGAGTTGTTCGTTTGTTGTTTATCCCTCTCCTTTTGTTTGTTGTTTAACTCTTAATTAGAGTTCTTTGTTTGTGATACTCTTACTCCTTTATGTGTAATTTTTAAATCTCGAATAGACCTTTTCGTTTCTCATTATCCCACTCCTTTAGTGTGTTGTTTATCTATCAGCTGAGTTTGTTCGTTTGTTGTTTATCCCTCTCCTTTTGTTTGTTGTTTAACTCTTAATTAGAGTTCTTTGTTTGTGATACTCTTACTCCTTTATGTGTAATTTTAAATCTCGAATAGACCTTTTCGTTTCTCATTATCCCACTCCTTTAGTGTGTTGTTTATCTCTCAAGCAGAGTTGTTCGTTTGTTGTTTATCCCTCTCCTCTTGTTTGTTGTTAACTCTTAGTTAGAGTTCTTTGATTGTGATACTCTTACTCCTTTATGTGTAATTTTAAATCTCGAATAGACCATTTCGTTTCTCATTATCCCTCTCCTTTAGTGGGTTGTTTATCTATCAAGCTGAGTTGTTCGTTTGTTGTTTATCCCTCTCCTTTTGTTTGTTGTTTAACTCTTAATTAGAGTTCTTTGTTTGTGATACTCTTACTCCTTTATGTGTAATTTTTAAATCTCGAATAGACCTTTTCGTTTCTCATTATCCCACTCCTTTACTGTTCTTTATCTCTCAAGCTGAGTTGTTCGTTTGTTGTTTATCCCTCTCCTTTTGTTTGTTGTTTAACTCTTAATTAGAGTTCTTTGTTTGTGATACTCTTACTCCTTTATGTGTAATTTTTAAATCTCGAATAGACCTTTTTGTTTCTCATTATCCCACTCCTTTAGTGTGTTGTTTATCTCTCAAGCTGAGTTGTTCGTTTGTTGTTTATCCCTCTCCTTTTGTTTGTTGTTTAACTCTTAATTAGAGTTCTTTGTTTGTGATACTCTTACTCCTTTATGTGTAATTTTTAAATCTCGAATAGACCTTTTCGTTTCTCATTATCCCACTCCTTTAGTGTGTTGTTTATCTATCAGCGAGTTGTTAGTTTGTTGTTTATCCCTCTCCTTTTGTTTGTTGTTTAACTCTTAATTAGAGTTCTTTGTTTGTGATACTCTTACTCCTTTATGTGTAATTTTTAAATCTCGAATAGACCTTTTCGTTTCTCATTATCCCACTCCTTTAGTGTGTTGTTTATCTCTCAAGCAGAGTTGTTCGTTTGTTGTTTATCCCTCTCCTTTTGTTTGTTGTTTAACTCTTAATTAGAGTTCTTTGTTTGTGATACTCTTACTCCTTTATGTGTAATTTTTAAATCTCGAATAGACCTTTTTCGTTCCTCATTATCCCACTCCTTTAGTGTGTTGTTTATCTCTCAAGCTGAGTTGTTCGTTTGTTGTTTATCCCTCTCCTTTTGTTTGTTGTTTAACTCTTAATTGGAGTTCTTTGTTTGTGATACTCTTACACCTTTATGTGTAATTTTTAAATCTCGAATAGACCTTTTTCGTTCCTCATTATCCCACTCCTTTAGTGTGTTGTTTATCTCTCAAGCTGAGTTGTTCGTTTGTTGTTTATCCCTCTCCTTTTGTTTGTTGTTTAACTCTTAATTAGAGTTCTTTGTTTGTGATACTCTTACTCCTTTATGTGTAATTTTTAAATCTCGAATAGACCTTTTCGTTTCTCATTATCCCTCTCCTTTAGTGGGTTGTTTATCTCTCAAGCAGAGTTGTTCGTTTGTTGTTTATCCCTCTCCTTTTTGTTTGATGTTTAACTCTTAGTTAGAGTTCTTTGTTTGTGATACTCTTACTCCTTTATGTGTAATTTTTAAATCTCGAATAGACCTTTTCGTTTCTCATTATCCCACTCCTTTAGTGTGTTGTTTATCTCTCAAGCTGAGTTGTTCGTTTGTTGTTTATCCCTCTCCTTTTGTTTGTTGTTTAACTCTTAATTAGAGTTCTTTGTTTGTGATACTCTTACTCCTTTATGTGTAATTTTAAATCTCGAATAGACCTTTTAGTTTCTCATTATCCCACTCCTTTAGTGTGTTGTTTATCTCTCAAGCTGAGTTTTTCGTTTGTTGTTTATCCCTCTCCTTTTGTTTGTTGTTTAACTCTTAATTAGAGTTCTTTGTTTGTGATACTCTTACTCCTTTATGTGTAATTTTAAATCTCGAATAGACCATTTCGTTTCTCATTATCCCACTCCTTTAGTGTGTTGTTTATCTCTCAAGCTGAGTTGTTCGTTTGTTGTTTATCCCTCTCCTTTTGTTTGTTGTTTAACTCTTAATTAGAGTTCATCGTTTGTGATACTCTTACTCCTTTATGTGTAATTTTTAAATCTCGAACAGACCTTTTCGTTCCTCATTATCCCACTCCTTTAGTGTTGTTTATCTCTCAAGCTGAGTTGTTCGTTTGTTGTTCATCCCTCTCCTTTTGTTTGTTGTTTAACTCTTAATTAGAGTTCTTTGTTTGTGATACTCTTACTCCTTTATGTGTAATTTTTAAATCTCGAATAGACCTTTTCGTTTCTCATTATCCCACTCCTTTATTGTTTTGTTTATCTATCAATTTGAGTTGTTAGTTTGTTGGTTATCCCTCTCCTTTTGTTTGTTGTTTAACTCTTAATTAGAGTTCTTTGTTTGTGATACTCTTACTCCTTTATGTGTAATTTTTAAATCTCGAATAGACCTTTTCGTTTCTCATTATCCCACTCCTTTAGTGTGTTGTTTATCTCTCAAGCAGAGTTGTTCGTTTGTTGTTTATCCCTCTCCTTTTGTTTGTTGTATAACGCTTAATTAGAGTTCTTTGTTTGTGATATTCCTACTCCTTTATGTGTAATTATTAATTCTCGAATAGACCTTTTCGTTCCTCGTTATCCCACTCCTTTAGTGGGTTGTTTATCTCTCTCAAGTGAGTTGTTAGTTTGTTGTTTATCCCTCTCCTCTTGTTTGTTGTTTAACTCTTAATTAGAGTTCTTTGTTTGTGATACTCTTACTCCTTTATGTAATTTTTAAATCTCGAATAGACCTTTTAGTTTCTCATTATCCCACTCCTTTAGTGTTGTTTATCTCTCAGCTGAGTTGTTCGTTTGTTGTTGATCCCTCTCCTTTTGTTTGTTGTTTAACTCTTAATTAGAGTTCTTTGTTTGTGATACTCTTACTCCTTTATGTGTAATTTTAAAATCTCGAATAGTCCTTTTAATTTCTCATTATCCCACTACTTTAGTGTTGTTTATCTATCAGCTGAGTTGTTAGTTTGTTGTTTATCCCTCTCCTTTTGTTTGTTGTTTAACTCTTAGAAGTTCTTTGTTTGTGATACTCTTAATACTTTATGTGTAATTTTTAAATCTCGAACAGTCCTTTTCGTTCCTCATTATCCCACTCCTTTAGTGTGTTGTTTATCTCTCAAGCTGAGTTGTTCGTTTGTTGTTTATCCCTCTCCTTTTGTTTGTTGTTTAACTCTTAATTAGAGTTCTTTGTTTGTGATACTCTTACTCCTTTATGTGTAATTTTAAATCTCGAATAGACCTTTTCGTTTCTCATTATCCCACTCCTTTAGTGTGTTGTTTATCTCTCATCAGAGTTGTTAGTTTGTTGTTTATCCCTCTCCTTTTGTTTGTTGTTTTAACTCTTAATTAGAGTTCTTTGTTTCTGATACTCTTACTCCTTTATGTGTAATTTTAAATCTCGAATAGACCTTTTAGTTTCTCATTATCCCACTCCTTTAGTTTGTTGTTTATCTATCAAGCCGAGTTGTTCGTTTGTTGTCTATCCCTCTCCTTTGGTTTGTTGTTTAACTATTAATTAGAGTTCTTTGTTTGTGATACTCTTACTCCTTTATGTGTAATTTTTAAATCTCGAATAGACCTTTTCGTTTCTCATTATCCCACTCCTTTAGTGTGTTGTTTATCTATCCAGATGAGTTGCTCGTTTGTTGATTATGCCACTCCTTTTGTTTGTTGTTGTTTAACTCTTAATTAGAGTTCTTTGTTTGAGATACTCTTACTCCTTTATCTGTAATTTTTAAATCTCGAACAGACCTTTTCGTTTCTCATTATCCCACTCCTTTAGTGTGTTTATCTCTCAGCAAGTTGTTTGTTTGTTGTTTATCCCTCTCCTTTTGTTTGTTGTTTAACTCTTAATTAGAGTTTTTTGTTTGTGATACTCCTACTCCTTTATGTGCAATTTTTAAATCTCGAACAGGCCTTTTCATTTCTCATTATCCCACTCCTCTAGTGTGTTGTTTATCTATCAAGATAAGTTGTTAGATTGTTGTTTATCCCTCTCCTTTTGTTTGTTGTTTAACTCTTAATTAGAGTTCTTTGTTTGTGATACTCTTACTCCTTTATGTGTAATTTTTAAATCTCGAATAGACCTTTTCGTTTCTCAATATCCCACTCCTTTAGTGGGTTGTTTATCTCTCAAGCATATTTGTTCGTATGTTGTTTATCCCTCTCCTTTTGTTTGTTGTTTAACTCTTAATTAGAGTTCTTTGTTTGTGATAGTCTTACTTCTTTAGGTGTAATTTTTAAATCTCGAATAGACCTTTTCGTTCCTCATTATCCCACTCCTTTAGTGTTGTTTATCTCTCAGCGAGTTGTTAGTTTGTTGTTATCCCTCTCCTTTTGTTTGTTGTTTTAACTCTTAGAGTTCTTTGTTCGTAATACTCTTACTCCTTTATGTGTAATTTTTAAATCTCGAATAGACCTTTTAGTTTCTCATTATCCCACTCCTTTAGTGTTGTTTATCTCTCAGCAAGTTGTTCGTTTGTTGTTTATCCCTCTCCTTTTGTTTGTTGTTTAACTCTTAATTAGAGTTCTTTGTTTGTGATACTCTTACTCCTTTATGTGTAATTTTTAAATCTCGAATAGACCTTTTAGTTTCTCATTATCCCACTCCTCTAGTGTGTTGTTTATCTCATTTGAGTTGTTCGTTTGTTGTTTATCCCTCTCCTTTTGTCTGTTGTTTAACTCTTAATTAGAGTTCTTTGTTTGTGATACTCTTACTCCTTTATGTGTAATTTTTAAATCTCGAATAGACCTTTTTCGTTCCTCATTATCCCACTCCTTTAGTGTTGTTTATCTCTCAAGCTGAGTTGTTCGTTTGTTGTTTATCCCTCTCCTTTTGTTTGTTGTTTAACTCTTAATTAGAGTTCTTTGTTTGTGATACTCTTACTCCTTTATGTGTAATTTTTAAATCTCGAATAGACCTTTTCGTTTCTCATTATCCCACTCCTTTAGTGTGTTGTTTATCTATCAAGCTGAGTTGTTAGTTTGTTGTTTATCCCTCTCCTTTTGTTTGTTGTTTAACGCTTAATCAGAGTTCTTTGTTTGTGATACTCTTACTCTTTTATGTGTAATTTTTAAATCTCGAATAGACCTTTTCGTTTCTCATTATCCATCTCCTTTAGTGGGTTGTTTATCTCTCAGGCAGAGTTGTTCGTTTGTTGTTTATCCCTCTCCTTTTGTTTGTTGTTTAACTCTTAATTAGAGTTCTTTGTTTGTGATACTCTTACTCCTTTATGTGTAATTTTTAAATCTCGAATAGACCTTTTCGTTTCTCATTATCCCACTCCTTTAGTGTGTTGTTTATCTATCAAGCTGAGTTGTTCGTTTGTTGTTTCTCCCTCTCCTTGTGTTTGTTGTTTATCGTTTGTGATACTCTTACTTCTTTCTGTGTAATTTTTAAATCTCGAATAGACCTTTTCGTTTCTCATTATCCCACTCCTTTAGTGTGTTGTTTATCTATCAAGCTGAGTTGTTCGTTTGTTGTTTATCCCTCTCCTTTTGTTTGTTGTTTAACTCTTAATTAGAGTTCTTTGTTTGTGATACTCTTACTCCTTTATGTGTAATTTTTAAATCTCGAATAGACCTTTTCGTTTCTCATTATCCCACTCCTTTAGTGTGTTGTTTATCTATCAAGCTGAGTTGTTCGTTTGTTGTTTATCCCTCTCCTTTTGTTTGTTGTTTAACTCTTAATTAGAGTTCTTTGTTTGTGATACTCTTACTCCTTTATGTGTAATTTTTAAATCTCGAATAGACCTTTTCGTTTCTCATTATCCTTCTCCTTTAGCGGGTTGTTTATCTCAGCGAGTTGTTACGTTTGTTGTTTATCCCTCTCCTTTTGTTTGTTGTTTAACTCTTAGTAAGTTCTTTGTTTGTGATACTCTTACTCCTTATGTATAATTTTTAAATCTCGAATAGACCTTTTCGTTTTTCATTATCCCACTCCTTTAGTGTTGTTTATCTCTCAGCTGAGTTGTTCGTTTGTTGTTTATCCCTCTCCTTTTGTTTGTTGTTTAACTCTTAATTAGAGTTCTTTGTTTGTGATACTCTTACTCCTTTATGTGTAATTTTTAAATCTCGAATAGACCTTTTACTTTATCAATATCCCACTACTTTAGTGGGTTGTTTATCTCTCAGCTGAGTTGTTAGTTTGTTGTTCATCCCTCTCCTTTTGTTTGTTGTTTAACGCTTAATTAAAGTTCTTTGTTTGTGATACTCTTACTCCTTTATGTGTAATTTTTAAATCTCGAATAGACCTTTTCGTTTCTCATTATTCCACTCCTGTAGTGTTGTTTATCTATCAGCGAGTTGTTAGTTTGTTGTTTATCCCTCTCCTTTTGTTTGTTGTTTAACTCTTGGTAGAAGTTCTTTGTTTGTGATACTCTTACTCCTTTATGTGTAATTTTAAATCTCGAATAGACCTTTTAGTTTCTCATTATCCCACTCCTTTAGTGTGTTGTTTATCTCTCAGCTGAGTTGTTAGTTTGTTTATCCCTCTCCTTTTGTTTGTTGTTTAACTATTAATTAGAGTTCTTTGTTTGTGATACTCTTACTCCTTTATGTGTAATTTTTAAATCTCGAATAGACCTTTTCGTTTCTCATTATCCCACTCCTTTAGTGTGTTGTTTATCTCTCAAGCAGAGTTGTTCGTTTGTTGTTTATCCCTCTCCTTTTGTTTGTTGTTTGCTCTTAATTAGAGTTCTTTGTTTGTGATACTCTTACTCCTTTATTTGTAATTTTTCAATCTCGAATAGACCTGTTCGTTTCTCATTATCCCACTCCTTTAGTGTTGTTTATCTATCAAGCAAGTTGTTACGTTTGTTGTTTATCCCTCTCCTTTAGTGTGTTGTTTAACTCTCTATTAAGAGTTCTTCGTTTGTGATACTCTTACTCCTTTATGTGTAATTTTTAAATCTCGAATAGACCTTTTTGTTTCTCATTATCCCACTCCTTTAGTGTGTTGTTTATCTCTCAAACAGAGTTGTTCGTTTGTTGTTTATCCCTCTCCTTTTGTTTGTTGTTTAACTCTTAGAGTTCTTTGTTTGTGATACTCTTACTCCTTTATGTGTAATTTTTAAATCTCGAATAGACCTTTTAGTTTCTCATTATCCCCTCCTTTAGTGTGTTGTTTATCTCTCAGCAGATTTGTTCGTTCGTTGTTTATCCCTCTCCTTTTGTTTGGTGTTTAACTACTTATTAGAGTTCTTTGTTTGTGATACTCTTACTCCTTTATGTGTAATTTTTAAATCTCGAATAGACCTTTTCGTTTCTCATTATCCCACTCCTTTAGTGTGTTGTTTATCTCTCAGCGAGTTGTTAGTTTGTTGTTTATCCCTCTCCTTTTGTTTGTTGTTTAACTCTTAATTAGAGTTCTTTGTTTGTGATACTCTTACTCCTTTATGTGTAATTTTAAATCTCGAACAGACCTTTTCGTTTCTCATAAAACCAATCCTATAGTGGGTTGTAAATCTATCAAGCTGAGTTGTTCGTTTGTTGTTTATCCCTCTCCTTTTGTTTGTTGTTTAACTCTTAATTAGAGTTCTTGGTTTGTGATACTCTTACTCCTTTATGTGTAATTTTTAAATCTCGAATAGTCCTTTTCGTTTCTCATTATCTCACTCCTTTAGTGCGTTGTTTATCTCTCAAGTAGAGTTGTTCGTTTGTTGTTTATCCCTCTCCTTTTGTTTGTTGTTTAACTCTTAATTAGAGTTCTTTGTTTGTGATACTCTTACTCCTTTATGTGTAATTTTTAAATCTCGAATAGACCTTTTCGTTTCTCATTATCCCACTCCTTTAGGGTGTTGTTTACCGATCAAGCTGAGTTGTTCGTTTGTTGTTTATCCCTCTCCTTTTGTTTGTTGTTTAACTCTTAATTAGAGTTCTTTGTTTGTGATACTCTTACTCCTTTATGTGTAATTTTTAAATCTCGAATAGACCTTTTCGTTTCTCATTATCCCACTCCTTTAGTGTGTTGTTTATCTATCAAGCAGAGTTGTTCGTTTGTTGTTTATCCCTCTCCTTTTATTTGTTGTTTAACTCTTAATTAGAGTTCTTTGTTTGTGATACTCTTACTCCTTTATGTGTCATTTCTAAGTCTCGAATAGACCTTTTTGTTTTTCAGTATTCCAGTCCTTTAGTGTGTTATTTATCTCTCAGCAAGTTGTTAGTTTGTTGTTATCCCTCTCCTTTTGTTTGTTGTTTTAACTCTTGGTAGAGTTCTTTGTTTGTGATACTCTTACTCCTTTATGTGTAATTTTTAAATCTCGAACAGACCTTTTCGTTTCTCATTATCCCACTCCTTTAGTGGATTGTTTATCTCTCAAGCAGAGTTGTTCGTTTGTTGTTTATCCCTCTCCTTTTGTTTGTTGCTTAACTCTTAATTAGAGTTCTTTGTTTGTGGTACTCTTACTCCTTTATGTGTAATTTTTAAATCTCGAACAGACCTTTTCGTTTCTCATTATCCCAAGACTTTAGTGTGTTGATTATCTATCAAGCTGAGTTGTTCGTTTGTTGTTTATCCCTCTCCTTTTGTTTGTTGTTTAACTCTTTATTAGAGTTCTTTGTTTGTGACACTCTTACTCCTTTATGTGTAATTTTTAAATCTCGAATAGTCCTTTTCGTTTCTCATTATCTCACTCCTTTAGTGCGTTGTTTATCTCTCAAGTAGAGTTGTTCGTTTGTCGTCTATCCCTCTCCTTTTTTTTGTTGTTTAACTCTTAATTAGAGTTCATCGTTTGTGATACTCTTACTCCTTTATGTGTAATTTTTAAATCTGGAATAGACCTTTTCGTTTCTCATTATCCCACTCCTTTAGTGTGTTGTTTATCTATCAAGCTGAGTTGTTCGTTTGTTGTTTATCCCTCTCCATTTGTTTGTTGTTTAACTCTTAATTAGAGTTCTTTGTTTGTGATACTCTTACTCCTTTATGCGTAATTTTTAAATCTCGAATAGACCTTTTAGTTTCTCATTATCCCACTCCTTTAGTGTGTTGTTTATCTATCAGCTGAGTTGTTACGTTTGTTTATCCCTCTCCTTTTGTTTGTTGTTTAACTCTTAATTAGAGTTCTTTGTTTGTGATACTCTTACTCCTTTATGTGTAAGTTTTCCATCTCGAATAGACCTTTTAGTTTCTCATTATCCCACTCCTTTAGTGTGTTGTTTATCTATCAGCAATTGTTGTTCGTTTGTTGTTCATCCCTATCCTTTTGTTTGTTGTTTAACTCTTAATTATAGTTCTTTGTTTGTGATACTCTTACTCCTTTATGTGTAATTTTTAAATCTCGAATAGACCTTTTCGTTTCTCATTATCCCACTCCTTTAGTGTGTTCTTTATCTCTCAAGCTGAGTTGTTCGTTTGTTTATCCCTCTCCTTTTGTTTGTTGTTTAACTCTTAATTAGAGTTCTTTGTTTGTGATACTCTTACTCCTTTATGTGTAATTTTTAAATCTCGAATTGACCTTTTGTTTCTCATTATCCCCTCCTTTAGTGTTGTTTATCTATCAAGCGAGTTGTTAGTTTGTTGTTTATCCCTCTCCTTTTGTTTTGTTGTTAACTCTTAATTAGAGTTCTTTGTTTGTGATACTCTTACTCCTTTATGTGTAATTTTAAATCTCGAATAGACCTTTTAGTTTCTCATTATCCCCTCCTTTAGTGTGTTGTTTATCTCTCAGCTGAGTTGTTAGTTTTGTTGTTTATCCCTCTCCTTTTGTTTGTTGTTTAAATCTTAATTTATGTTCTTCGTTTGTGATACTCTTACTCCTTTATGTGTGATTTTTAAATCTTGAATAGACCTTTTCGTTCCTCATTATCCCACTCCTTTAGTGTGTTGTATATCTATCAAGCCGAGTTGTTCGTTTGTTGTCTATCCCTCTCCTTTTGTTTGTTGTTTAACTATTAATTAGAGTTCTTTGTTTGTGATACTCTTACTCCTTTTTGTGTAATTTTTAAATCTCGAATAGACCTTTTCGTTTCTCATTATCCCACTCCTTTAGTGTGTTGTTTATCTCTCAAGCAGAGTTGTTCGTTTGTTGTTTATCCCTCTCCTTTTGTTTGTTGTTTAACTCTTAATTAGAGTTCTTTGTTTGTGATAC